>WTSP01020819.1:0-86835 GCA_025331215.1 Actenoides lindsayi | reverse complement strand
TTCCCTTTCCCTTTCCCTTTCCCTTTCCCTTTCCCTTTCCCTTTCCCTTTCCCTTTCCCTTTCCCTTTCCCTTTTTTCCCATTTTTCCAACAGTTGTTTCAGATTTCACTATTGAGCAGAATTACATCCTAGAAGGCAGCTAGCTCCAATGTTCTTATTCAATGTATCCCTCCAATGCCACTCAAAATCTTTCTTGTAATGCTGTTAGATAGCCTATGGAGAACTTGTCAGACAATTTCATGGCATCAAGCCAAATAACACATGAGACAAATTGTTGTGCAGCCAGAAAGAAAAGGAAGTATTTATGAGGACAGTTGTGTGTAGTTTCTGTACTCTAGCATGTGATGCCACAACTGATTCAGGTACTGTCCATCCACAGCTATAAGGTAACAAGCTGAGTTGTACTAAGAGCTTTGTTATACTGTGCTATGCAAAGTAATGCTAGGAAGAAAATCATCTCTGGAAGAGTGATTTCATGCAGTTAGATGCATGAATGTTAAAATCATATTTATTAATGACTTGAGGTGATTTGCAGGTGTTTCTGATACAGACAAATCAAAATCCTGAGGGGTTTATATCAAAGAAGATTTCAGCGACATGGGATGCACGTTGCATGTACCGCTCAGCATAACCAGGTCACTGTTGATCATTTATCCTTTCAGAGCTGGTTGCTGGAGTCCCGAGGGGAGCGCAGAACTTTGGCTATGTATGTACCGGACCCACATTTTATCCTTTTTCTAGTGAGAAGGCAGTGAGACTATTTGGAAGATTAAAGGCTACATTATACTTTCTGTCTCTTTGATCCTAAACTTTCCAATCAGAGAGAACAGCTTACCTGGCTGGGTTGAAATGCCTTACTTTCAATATTAAGCACTTGGTCTCTTCTGAAGTCGGTTTTCAATAGTCAATTACAAGCGTGCTTTGGATATAACCAGTATCCCTATACCCACTGAATGTTATCAGGCCTAAGTTTACCCACAGATTAGCATATTTCATGTGCAATGCTGTGTCCACAGTGGAGAGATGTCCTAGTTCAGATTATTCATGTCCAGTGATTATTTTAAGTGCTCTAAATATATACACTGGTACCAGATACAAAGAGTCATGAAATCCAGTTAGAAGGGAGCAAACAATATACATGTGTGGATGCAGCTTTTACATCATAGGAAATAAGAAGTTTCAGAACTTACCTGACTGGGAAACAGAAATCCCAGCCACAGACACATTCTCCAGTTTTGTGGAGCCAAAATTCCTTGGTTCTCTGAAATTATTCATACATTTTTCAGAAGAAGAGTGTGTATGTATGTGTATATATATGTATATATTTCTATATGTTTTAAGTTCATATTTTCATGCCTAATGATGTAGTCACTAATTAGCTGATAGTCTGTGATTTGCTGCTGTTCAGTGTCCAGTAAGACAGGGAAATAGTGTTTTTCCCATTTTATTCGCAGAGGACCTGAGACTCATAAAATCCTAGTGATCTGTTTAAGATGACACAGGAAACAGAAACAAATTGGGTTTTTTCTTAGCCATTTGCACTGTCCTTCAGTGTGTAGGATTGGTTTTCAGTGATGTTGCACTGCAGCATCTCCATGTGTGCTTGAAACTTCCCATGTTTTTTCTGTTACTAGGTCTCAATTATTAATTCTTCAGACTTGACCTTTATCCAGAACTTCACTGGTGAACAGGTAATGCCAAAGCAACTATATAATGAAATATTATACCTCTGGGGGATATAGTTTCATTACTATAGTTTCAAGAATATATAGGAAAAAAAATTAGAATTAAAGACCATAGAAACACAGAGGATTATCAGCAATTTTTCTTTTTAAGTTGATGTATGATATGAAAGCCTACCTGTTCTTTTTTATTTCCAGATGGCGTCTTATTTTGGGTACACTGTTGCAGTGTCTGATGTTAACAATGATGGGTAGGTTACCAAATATATTCATCTCCACTGACCATTCATGTAAGCAATGCCTGACACTTATTAATAAACATAGGCTTTCAGGTCCTTCATACCTCACAATGCTTTTCTTGGCTTCTCTGCTTTTCTAATTTTAATTGTTCACATAGGCTTATCTTTGTGCAATCACAGTGGCATAAGTATTTGTAGGCCTAGTTTGGGTGAGTTTATCTTCCTGAATATTTATTCAAAGCAGTGTGGCAGAGCAGGAGTGTCCAAAGTCTTAGGAAGCAGATCCATGTAGAAGAACAGTGGTGCTGGGAAGAGATAAGTGAAAGTCAAAAGTTCATTCTCCCATTCTCAGAAGCAGGTTAGTCTTCTCACATATGAACCACCTTTAGCTTCACTTGTCAATTTTAAAAGCTTTCCAGTATCATCAGCTCCTCGTTCCAGCACCTGCTGGTTGGCCATCCATTTTCATCATCTAGAGGACCAAAAGGTGTCTGTGGCCCATAGCTGTTGTGACAGGCATTGTGCTTGTCTGAGGAAGATTGCTGCTCAGCAGCCATGGTCATGTCTAAGATGCTCAGGGATTTCAGGTCCTATTGAACAAAATGCTTGCTACCTCTGAACACCTGTAAAGTCTGATTAAACATTTTAGAAGATCAGGACTTTTTTAAGGGAATATTGATAGTAGCCTTCTAGCAAGGAGGTAAAGATCCACGTAGCTTGGAGCCTTGGAAGATTGCACAAAGATGAGCCAGGATTGTATTTAGAGCTGTGGCATACTCTTGCCTATTGCAAAATGTTTCAGACATGTGGTCTTCATATTCTTTTTTTGTCAATATTTATTAGGTGCTTAAATGTAGTGCATTAAATAATTTTTCTGGGCTAAATCATTGTTTCCCATCAGTGAGTAGTGACCCTTTAAAAAGTGAGGGATACAAGAAATGAGAAAAATAACAAGGTGATAAAGTGTTCTTGCAGTTCCAAAACAAAAACAAGGTAAAAGAAGCTTTGGCAGTTTCTATGGTGGGTTCATAGTACTCAAATATTTCCAGGTTTCTGAGGTCAATTTTTTTCATAGTACCATAGCTTTTGAAAATTCCTATTTTTATGATATATTGAGTCAGGATTCATTTATTGTTACTATAATGCATTACTAATATGAAAGGGTGGAGAAATGTTAATCTAAGGTACAAAAGACACTCATTAGACTTTCAGGGAAACTTGCTACTTAACTTCTCACTGGATCAAACTATTATCTCTGCAGGTTATTTCCTGGGAATGACAGTATTACTTGGCAGGTCTCATATTTTCTGTGTACCTCTCAGAGCACAGTTTATGTCAATAATATAATCAAATTGCTGTTGAGGCCTGTGTGGTCTACCAGTCTGTATCTTAAAAGAAATTTAATGACTCTCCTCTCTGATATCCAAACATCCCTCACAAAACAAAACACAAAAAGCTCCACTTGATAAACATATCTGATTAGATATGTAGTTGTCCTTGCTAGTTTGCACATACAGTCTATAGAAATATTTATCTGAACAGAGGAGTAAAACAGAGAGAGAAAAAATAGCAAAGGGGCAATGACTACTTCAGATTCACTTGAATTTTTTGTGAAGCTAAGGATAAAGGAGGTAGTGATGGCCTTATCAGTACAAGAACCCTGATTAAGTTACATGCTGAAAAGATTAGTGGGAATGATACATTTCTGTAAGAAGACTGAAGACAGACATGGCTCAAAGACTAGGCTCATCCTAGGAAGAGAGCTCTGCAGACCTTCTGCTCCAGCAGTCCTGCAGGTGCTTCAGGGTGACTTGCAGTTTTGCCTTTCAGGTATTGTAGGCAGAACAGGGAAAATGATATTGGTTAAACTAAGGTTTAGTTGACCACTGCTAACCATGAGAAATCCACAGTGAAAATTAACACATCAAGCTTTGCCATCAACTTACAGACTACGTTCCTAGTAAAGAGGAAAAAAGAGAACCCTTTCAATTTAGACTGAGTAGCCCAATAAAAATAGTGGAATAAACTGTTTACTGGTCTTTTATTTGACCTGTATCAAAGCTTCCCGTAGTTATACTTTGACCTCTTGACATTTCCCATACTCCTGCTTTTTATTACTCAGCAGGATACAAAGAAACTGCACACAGGCTCAGCAGGTGGTCAGCTTGTGCTTTTAAAACTTTTTTTTATCAGAAGGAAAGCAATGCTGGCCGTTTAACTTTCTGTGCTGGAAAAAAAATATATAATTTATGTTAACTTCAATATCTTAGTGCAATGATGAAATAAATCTAATGAAGCCTTTCAAAATACCACTGCAAACAGAGCTGCACTTTATGGTGTAATATTACTGTCCTGGGGCTTCTGCTTTTGCTTTGCACTTATGGCCTTTTAAAAGGGATCAGAACTCCAATTCTGTAAATATAAACTCCTACATTTTAAAAGGCATTTGAAATGTCCTCCTTCACCAACAAAAATGCATAATTCTAATGCCATAGGTACTTATAATCCAAAAAGTCATCCCCCTTGACTGGTTGATGTCTAAATACTTAATCTGTAGAAGCTAAAAGATAAAACTGACTATAAAGCATGGTAAGCAGCAAATGCTTACTTGTTACCCACTTGGAGAGAAACCAGGAATAAGTAAATGAGGATCCAAGAGAGCAGGGTAGCTGAAGAATCCTCCCTCTCTGGCTATAGTACACTGCTGTAACAGTGGAAAAAAACGCACACCAACCCCAAAATCCTAGAATTGCCTCAGAGAGAATTCTGTCTTGCAGACGACTTGCTGAAGCAACTTGCCTTGACCTACAGAGCTTGGCACTGACAGAGAAGGGGGAAAATCAAGACGGTGAGGGAAGGAAGGCTTTGGTGTGGGTGAGACATGCCAAGACCTGGAGGGAAGGCGAACTCAGTGCTGTGGGTATTCCACGTCACTCTGCTGCCTGTAAACAGTTTAGAAATAGGTCAGTGTAATTGAGATGACAGCCTTCCTCCCACCTTTCCATCAGCATGTCAGAATCACAGAATTGTCACTGTTGGAAAAGACCTCTGAGATCACTGTGTCCTACTGTCGACACCTCACCAGCCCACTAGAGCATGTCCTGAAATGCCTCATCTACATCTTCTCCAAACTAATCAATCCCAATTCCACCAGCCTCTCCTCACAGGACTTGTTCTCCAGACCCTTCACCAGCTTGGTTGCCCTTCTCTGAACTGACTTCAGAAACTCAAAGCATTCATGATCTGGTTTTGTTGTTGCTGTTGTTTCATGGCAACTGTTTCAGCTGACATTCTGTCCCAACCATGAACATCACATCTTCCATTAGTAGAGGAGGACTTTGGATGTTTGGTGTGAAAGGAAAATCTCACCTTTGATGTCACGTCAGCATCTGTTTCCTCCTTTTTTAGTTATTCGTGCTGTGGAGTAAAACCTGACATAAAAAGAATAGAACAACTGTACCAAAATGACCTGATTTTGAATTACAGTTTCCTTTATGGAAATATACTATAAAACTTAATAGAAAAATAAAATTCCTAGAAGTACTTTGTCACAATGTGTAGAATGTTTTTCTACAATGTGATTAAAATATTTCTGGATGAGATGTTCTGTACTAAATGCTGTAGTATATTATCTTAGAACCATAGTATATATCTATGGTAAACTAGTAGCTGAGCTACTCCTATATCATAGTTTTGGGGGATTTTTTAATCAGGAATGGGAAAAATAATGTAGTGCAATTTTACTGATTGGTTTACTAAAGGATAAAGACTGTGAAAACATCACTGTTTGGAGTATGATGAATTGAGACTAGAAAGTTTTCTACAAGTTTTATTAAGTTTGAACAAAGTTTCACATTAGAGCAAGAGAATATGTTTTCCAACTTAGTAATTCTGAGTTCAACTAGTACTAGTTATTTTCAACAATAGAATTCCTTAATACAGATAACCAGTGTCCACTGAATATAATGGGAATTATCCTATTAATATATACAGGCTTGAGCAACCTTCAGAAATTCATCTGATACTATCATTTCATATCTCAGAATAATCTATTAAGAATATTTCTGCTTATTTTGTGTCGATCAGTCTTGGTCAATTTTATTCTTTACTGTCCAGTAAAGGGTCTTTTTTCCCCACTAAATAAACATTGGTAATATATTTTGAAGCACTCCCACTTAGAACATGTAAAAATATCCTTTGATTGGTCTGTCTTCTTCTACTGACTTCTTGGAGTAGCAAAATGGACAGAAGGACTTTTCCTTCTAAGCTTCATATTTTTGTGATTTTATGATGTTCTTTCTGTTTAATATTTAGTGCAGCAAATTATATGAGCTCTGCAACTACTCATGTACCTAATATTCAGCAGAAAGTTTTCAAAAAGAAAGCTTTGTCTCCCACCTTCCATTTGAATTAGTGATGATGCATTCTCTATTGATGCTCTACCTGTGTTTCATGTGGGTTACTTAAAAAATCTGCTGGCAAGCGGTCATTTTTGTTCTGTGGTTCACTTACTAATGTATAATTTTTAAAAGCTAGATTTTATACTAAAATTTGTCTCTCACTGGCACTGTTAACAGGATTAGATCTACAGAACTTGTTCTAGTAACACAGATCTCCTCTTAGTTAAGTTCCTGACTTCTGCATCATTAACTGCAAAGTACAGCTTTTCAGTGTCTGTTGTGGGCATAAATTGAAGTGCAAGAAATTTCACTTAAACCTAAGAAGAAATGTTTCTGCTGTGCAGGTGATCAAACACTAGAAGCACTTCTCTCTCAAAACTGGAGTGGGCATGGCCCTGGGCAACCTTCCCTAGTTGACCATGCTTTGACCAAGTGTTTGGACTAGAACTCCAGAAGTGCCTTCTTCACTTTATGACTATAATAATTATCAGCTTCCTGTTTCACAAATGCATGAATTGTGTTGATTGCACTCAGTCTCTCAGTGACGCTGGGTTTTTTTTGCCTGTTCCAGCTATGATGATATCTTAGTTGGCGCCCCTCTCTTTATGGAACGAGAATTTGAGAGCAAACCTAAAGAAGTTGGGCAAGTTTATCTGTACCTGCAAGAAAGTGCTTTCCTCTTCCGAGATGCGCAAATTCTGACAGGCACTGAAGTGTTTGGTAGATTTGGCAGCGCGATCACACACCTTGGAGATCTCAATCAGGATGGATATAATGGTAATTTATATGTAGTATAGTAATATATATGTCTGTGTAACATTGAAATTCAAAATAGCTGAGCAGTTAATACAAAGTATCTGTGCAGTGGCTGAAAAAGGCTTTTGGACATGTAACTGCCTTTGAAAGTCATGAGAATTTACACTAATCCTAATGAAACTGATATCAAGGGCCAAGCCATGAAAAGCTTGACTATAGGAGGGCAGTCAAATTGAGTACAGTGCTATCTTTTACTAAATATTAGCTTGTTCATTTGAATAAAAATGATAATTACATGTAAATACTTAGTCAAGATTTTGCATTTGTTTAAAAGCAGCGTTCCCCTTCTCTCCTCAAATGCTTGGATGTGTTTGAGAATTGAATGGGTCTCCGCTAATGGAGCATTTTGCCCACAGTGAAAGAATTGGACAAGTATAGATGGACTACTTTGGAATCAGATATGCCAGTTATAGAGCTTCAGTGCACTCCTGCCTTTAGAGTGAAGGTACAAATTCCAGGTGCTGAAGTCAAGTGTAATAAAGGAGTCCAGCATCAGCACCTAGATGAGAACCTAAAAATGAGGGCTGCAGATCTGTGTCCTCTAGTGTTTCCTATTGTCTAGCTCAGCTGCTGTGGCTGTTGAATCTCAATCCAGACACATGATTCTCTCCACATTCCATGTACAGGAACTGAGAAGAGCATCATGAATTCCACTTCTTGTATATGTCACCTTTTATTTAAAGATTGCAGTGCTTAATTGCATAATGCCCAAGACCTCCTCCTAAATTCCTGACTCATTGCTATTCCCATTTCTCAGTAAGATATTAGCTTGGTATACATGAAAACATTATATTCCGTTGTTCTCTTTTGCATACTAAAGCACTGGATATTTGAGGGAGGTGGGTTTTTTGTCCATGTTGAATATTTTATCTGGAAAAAATTAATTTGATCTAACAGCTGTTCCTTATTAATTAGGTAGTAGAGACAATCAAGGAAAATTTATGTTGGTTTGAAAATACGGAAGTAGAAGCAAGCGTTCATTAGATCTTGCTTTATTACAGCTTATAGAATGTTCTGCAGATATGGTAGAGGGATCCAGTGTGGATTGGCTATTTAGTATAATGCAGTTACCTCCTCATAGGATGATTTTATAAGCTTTTGTCATGAAAGTTTGACAAAGTAAAGACACTACAAACATATTTGTGTATTTGCCTTAAAACTAGAATCCACACAGAAGTACAGAATGTTGAAGTTCTTTCATGTATGTAGCAGAAGCCATTTATATCTTTTTTTCTTGCAGGCACTTTATTTTGCTTTATTTTAATTGTGCCCATTCTTTTTTTATTCTTTTCTTGCACTGCAGACATTGCTATTGGTGCACCATTTGCAGGAGAAGACAGAAGAGGGAAAGTGCTCATTTACAATGGATACAGTAATGGGTTAAATGCTAAGCCTTCCCAGGTTCTCAGTGGAGCCTGGGCCTCACAGTCTATGCCTTCAGGATTTGGCTTCACTCTAAGAGGAGACTCAGATGTAGATAAGAATGATTACCCAGGTAAGATTTTTCCATTAGAAAGGGAATTTCATACTTACCATTCTCTGGAAAATGCATCATGCCTAAACTGCTCCTTTTGGAAGGCAGAGGTCAGAATAAAGAACAGCCATCTTTGGGTAGTTCTAGCTTGCTTTCCTGAGAGTTAAAATCAGACAAAACAAATACTGCCTTTCCTGTCAAAAGACATGATCAGGAAGGCAAGAAAGGGCTTAAATAGTTACATTAACATAAAACACGTGAAGTTTACAATAAAAAGCTTAACCCTTTCCCCCACTCCCAAAAATTGAATGTTCTCAGCTTATTGAACTTGTAAGGTCTCCTTCATCCTGGCATTCTTTCTTAATTAGAAACATGTTGTGTTGTAGAAGAAGGGATTGACTTGGTTGTGTTGCTGACCTTTTTTTTTGCTGTCCAAAGAGACACTGAGCTATATATAATTTCTTAATTGCTTTGATCACATGGCAATAAAGCAGAGAGAGTGCAAAGACATTGCTTAAAGCCAAATACTTCATTTGGGCCTTTCCAACCCTTCTATGTTTTCATTCTGCTATATGGACTTCCTTTCTATAATAGCCTTGACTCTCTATTAGTTTACCTGACATGCATTCAAATTTATGAAGTTTGTAACAGTAGTTGAGTTTCCCTGGGGAGGTATTTATTGTTTTAAGATGTATGTTCATAGAGTCATAAGTAGTCTGAATGTTGGAGCTTTTTAAAATGTGCTTGTATTTACTCTCTCTCCTCTAGAAGCAAATCTGTTCTGTTTCTTTTCATCACGTTTCAGAAGCCTTAGGAAGGGTGTGCAGTAAAACATCACACTTTGTTATTGTGAGAGGTTCATCCACAGTAAAATGATAGTCCCTACTTCCCTAACTGACTATGAAATCACTTTAGTTAGCCTGGGTTATTTCAAGGCTAGTGTCCTTAAAAGTTGTGTCATTTCAGAAGTGAAAATTGTGATTTTCAAAGGGACAAAATCGGGACCTTTTTATCTTTATGTGATGGGCTGTAAAATTCTTGAAAGATATGTTATTTTCAAAAGTGGAAGAGTTTCTGGGAAGGGGTGTTTACAATAGAAATTACAGTTTTACAGACAGAAAAGCTGACTGCAGAGTAATAAAGTGAGGCTATCACAAGACTAAAGTGAGAGGATCTTTAGCACTTGGTAAAAGAAAGGGCTTTTAAACACTGTTCTGACTTTTTGTTTGCATACTGTTGATGTTGCTTTTAATAGTCTTTCATTGTCCATGACTAATGAGGTTCTTTTGGACAATGGAGCTCTTTATTAAAGTTTCAGCATTTAAACATTTCCTAAAGCACCCACAAGGTCCCCCAGCAAAACCAAAGAAAACAGGATATTGCATTCCTGACATTTCTAAGATTGAAAAGATAGAGGGAAGGGAGAGGAGATTCTTTCAGGTCATCTTTGAGTCACATGGGGAAGAAAGCAGAGTAGAAGTCCAACTAATGTAATGGCATACTTTATGTGGCGCATCTTTTAAGCCTTTTAATTTGTGAAAATCTATCTTTTCATTTGTGAAGAGTTTGGGTGCTGGGTCTCAATCTTTATAAATGTGTAGAGGAACTGCTGTGGTCAATTCATTTGTGAGATTCATTTGAGTTACGCTACTTGTTGGCTCCACTATGCCTAGTTTCTACTTGCAGGATTTCACATTGTGATACAACTATCAGTTAGGTGGTTTGGTTTTATTACCTGAATTACTTATTTTAGCAAAAAAACCCAACCTGAACTTACTGTAACTAGCTTTTCCCTCCATCCCCCAGTTAATATCTGAATGAGCAGTCCAGAGTACTGGTGAGAATCTGTCAGAAAACGACAGAAGAAAATGTTACTATCAGTCAGCCATGTCTTCCTTAATTTGCAAAGACTTGAAGCACTAAAACAGAGCTGTAAAAATAGCACAACTGTGGCACAGTATTAAAACAAAAATAGAATGCCTTCCTATGGGAAGAAGAAAAAAAAAAGAAAGGAAATAATATGGGGAAATGCAAGTCCAGAACAAACACACTAGGCAATAAAGTAATCTGTCTTGTGTCAAAGCCTTTTTTCTTCTTCACCTCCTGATGGAAATGCTGAAGGGCAGCCTGTTGTATAAGGAGGAAACACGGGACTGAACTTGGAAGGAATAGGAAAGAAGTTTTATTTTAGATGTCAGCTGGGAGGCAGAGTATTTGCTGACTATAGAAAGTTAAGGAAACTAACCTTTAATTCAGTGCAACCCTGAAGTACTGGTCATGTCTGTGATTCAAAGAGCATTATGAGAGAAAAAGCTCAGGATTTTTCATTTAAGCTTTTTAATGTGTATATTGTAAAATCAACTGTTTTATAAAAATAATGATGCTGACTCATCAGTCTCAGAAGTTCCGTTCCCATAGACCGGGCAATGAGAATGAGCTGTAATGTCTGGCTGCAGGTATAAACGTACATTGCCACTGCTTAAGATGAGATTCTCCAAGCAATTAACTCTTCCATGGCTAGAGTTCAAGTCTTGTATGAAGACAGATGAGCTCAAAAAGGGATCCCACTTGCAAGAAGTTCAAGATTGACACCATTTTGTGGTCACTCGGATAACTGCAGCTGTGCTTGTGGGATTTACCCAGCCCTTGTGCATAAGGCAGTTCATGAGGCAGGTGTATTCCTGCTAGGAAAGGAGAGGCTGAGAGATGGGAGCTGCTCTGCCAGTTTGGTTTTAATGCACTGTGTAACATTTTCAGAGCTTCTAGAGTTTCAGACTTTCTTCTTTAAATCAGACCATGTATTAATGTTTTGGAGCAGATCACAGACCTGGAGGCTAGAAGAGACCACCTGCCTTGTGTGGCTTCTTATCACAGACCACTGAGCTTCATCTTGGGCTTGCTGTATTGAGCCCAGGAACCAGTGCTCTTAGAAACTGAGTTGCAAGTTGGGGAATACAGTTCCTAAAAAGTGAGAGTGAATCACAGTCAAATTTTTCTCCTGTTGGAGAAAGGTTGAATTCTCTCTCAGATGGGAGTTCACTTCAGACTGAGATCTGCACATCAGCCTTCTGGAGAAGACCAGCCATTTGGTACAGGAAGTGATGTCTTTCTTCATGTAAATGCCACTATAAGTTTAGGACAGAGAAGGAAATAGGGAGCAGGCAAAAGCTGCCTAATACTCAGTGCTGTTCAAATCCCCCAGCTTTCCTAGTGATGGAGGAGTGGTTTCTCATTTCTCATCTTCCTGCAGCTCTGAGCAGCAAAAGGACAGAGACCACCTCTTGCTTCCTGGTCTTATCTGGTAAAGACAGAGGAAGACCCTCTTGTCCCCAGTACCCCAGTTGCATAATAAATCTGGGAGAAAACTGATCATGGACAGGTTTAATGTTGGAGTAGCAGAGCAAGCAAGGAAGAACATAGTACAGCCATACTGATCCAGATGAAAGATCTGTCTAGCACCATAGTCTGTCTCCAGCAGTGGCCAAGAACACATATGAAGGAAATTATACAGCTGTTATGATATTTCCCAGAATATTCACTCAGCAATAACGAACTGGAGGAACAAGGTGTCCCTGCATCAGAGGTGGCATCTTAAAATTTAGTATCTCTCAACAGATTTCTCTTCCATGAATTTAACCAATCGGTTGTAGAACTCATGTGAACTTTTGGCAGGCACAGCAATCTGTGGCAAGGGGCCCCACAGCCTAATGGCATGTTTTGTGATGAAATTTTCCCTACTGAGAAGAAAATCAAAGTAGTACTTCAGAAAACAATAATCCCAAATCTTTGTCATTGATATCAGTGATTATGTTTGTGCAAGAAAATTAAGTGAGCCGGGAACTGTGGTCTGGCCTTTAGGCTACATGGCACAGCACAAGTTACCATCACCAGCTGAAACCCTCCCACTGAAACAGGATGGCCATATCCAAACAGCCTCTTGGGAAAGGTCCTTGGCCCAGGCCATTCCTCAGACCATTCTTGACCACTATCTGGGAGACTACTAATTTGCACACATTAAAACCAGACCAGAGTTTGTGCTAACAATGTAAAAACCTGGACAGTACCAACACAGTGCTCAAGCTCATGCTCTGACTTAATACTTCAGTTGTGTAGCCACCAGTACACAGAGCACAGGACACAGACAGCTGAATGGCCACCTAGTCAACATTGTACCTAAAAATGAAACTTTCCCTGGTGGGGTCAGCATACAGACAGGACTGCTTTTACTTAGTGAGAGCCCTGTCGGTGTAATGATTGTCTGTCTTAGCTGTCCTGGCATTATTGTCACCACTGCAACAGTAACAGACCTTTACTCTCAGCACTGTGAAAATACAGGGATTTTCCTAACCTTTCAGTGGGGAAGATTTAGTTTTTGTTAGTAAGTAAAACCTTTGGCTTCCATCTCCACAGCTTTCCAGGGAAGGACTTCTGTAAATTATGTCATACTTGCAGACACTCCAGATGTGATATGCCCAGAACTATTCCTTTATCACCACGGACAAGGGTTATAATATGGTAGTCTCTGCTTTGCAGGCTCAGAGGTAGTGGGAAACTTTCAACCCTGGGAAGCAGCAGAGGCAGAAAACTGTGCTTATCATCCTAACAGCTATGTCACTCTAAAGACATGCAGCTGCCCTCTCTGTCATGATGTTCATCACCTTCAGCCCCAAACAGTGCCCTGTTCCTCACCTAGGAAAAGAATTGCAGTGCCAAACAGCAGTGATGATGGTAATAAATGGGTGCTCCTTTCTCTGTAGTCATGTAAGAGGCAGAACCAGACCAAACTTTCTAGTTGGATAAGGGTAGAGAAAGGGAAGCAGTAAAAGGAAGGCAGATTAAGCATGTCAGTCAGATTGAATGTACCAAGCCAGCTCTGTGCTTTTTTGCTGTGACTATTCAGGGAACAAACGATGTGCAGCTTTTCCAGTCTTCCGAGCACGACACTGACAAGCTTTGCACCAGACTTACCTGAGATACTCAGTATCTAGCTCTCCAGTATATAATAAGTACCTAGTATTTGAAGGAAAAGAGCGATTAATCCTCCTAAACTACATCTGTGCTATAAATATGCTGTTCTTTGGTTCTGAACTGTCACTGAATGGTCCTTGTCCATACTACCTAACTCACTTTCTTGCTGAAACAGGGTTGCTGTGTGCTTTCTTTTGGAGATTAATAATTGTCATGGGCCAACTGCTTCAGGGCCAGTCTAATGATCCCACCACAGACAGTGCAGGTACAGCACACAGACACATTGGCTGACACTGATTTACTGATACTGACAATATTGTAATATCTTTCAGCAAATGATCCATTGCACAGCTTTCTGACAACTCATGTTCTAAGGTTATATTCAAATGAGAAGATCCAATCTCACTTACGCTGCCATAGTAAATATTGAGTTAATGCTGTCAGTCTGGATTGACAGTCATGTGAAAAAAAAAAGAAGGGAATTAAGGAAATAAAAGCAGGTAGCAGTGAATGGAATGAAAAGTGTAAAAGATTGGCATTTTTTAACAGTTTAAGTGCAAATACAGTGGCCATTGGAAGGAATTACGTGCAAGATTCTGTGCTGCACTTTTCACTGCCAAGGTTCAGATGTGGCAGAGCAGCATCATGCTGTATCTGAGGCTGTACTGGTGAGGTCTGTAACGCAGTTTATACAGCCATGGGACTCTTGTAATAGCAGCTCTTCTAGTTTGCCCAAAATATTTTGAAATCTTTGCCTCAGCACAACATCTCAGCAACATCATGATAACTTTCAACACAACTTCCACTCCACTTGTCAGTAAGTCTGGGGCTTTTAGGGCCCCTTAGAATCATTCTGGATGGAAGAGACCTTTAAGATCATCAAGTCCAACCATTAACCCAGCACTACCAGGTCACCACTAAAACATGTCCCTAAGGCCACATCTACACATCCTTTAAACACCTCCAGGGATGGGGACTCCACCACTTCCCTGGGCAGCCTGTCCCAGTGTTTACAACCCTTTCTCTGAGGAAAGCTTTTCTAATATCTAATCTAAACTTCCCCTGGCACAACTTGAGGCCATTTCTTCTTGTGCTATGGATTGTTTCTTGGGAAAAGTAGACTGATCCCCACCTTGGTACAACCTCCTTTCAGGCAGAAAGGGATAAGGTCTCCCCTGAGCCTCCTTTTCTCCAGGCTAAACAACCCCATTTCCCTCACCTGCTCCTTGTGAGACTACACCCTTCACCAGCTTTGTTACCCTTCTTTGGACAACAGAAAGGTTGCCCCCTTTGCTCCATTCTGAGCATCATCAAGGTCTGGAGCAGGTAATGAAGCTTAGGCACATATATTGAATTGTCATTTATTTTATTTATAATTTTATTTGTCTTTTAGCATTGTTCAGTTTTCATAGGAAAAAGAGGCATCCATAAATCTGTTCATTGGGAAATAAATTTGTTTCTTTTGGCTTCTGGGCATCCATGCAAAGCTAGTCCCCACTGAGTGCTTGGAGTATGTGATTATCTAGGTGATGGTGCTGCACTTCCAGCCAGTTCATCTGTCTTGTGCAGGGCTCAGGCATTTGGAGGCTATAATGTCTCCACCCTCAGATTTCAGCATATGTTCAGTCACTTGATGGCTGATTACAACTAAGCAAATAGTTCCTAATGAATAACTTACTCCACTCATTAAGTTGGCTTTCTTCTTGTGGCATATCCTCCAGAGATTGTGGTTCCTTCAAACGTGTTTGTGAACCAGGATGATTTAACCAGTTTATTTTAACTGCACAGCTGGATTCAGAGCGGTGCTCTAGATTAATTCACTAGTCAGAGACTGTTGATTAGTTAATTAGTTAATTGCTCAAATAAATTATGCACTATTGTTTCTACTCCCTGCCTGATTAAGACCCTTGTGTAAGTCTTTCTTATTAACTTAGAGAGTCAGTGCTACTGAAGCTTTGTCTTCAAGGTATCCTGATTTTATACAAACCCAGCTGTTGGCCTTGTTCTGTTTTTTGTCAAGCCTTTGTCAGCACTGGGAAATGTATAAGGGCATCTTCTCACCTTGCTATTTGGGACTCAGTTTTTATCTTAACAATAGCATGTAGTTGTTATAAATGAATCTAGAAACATTTTAAGAAGGAAACAAGTGTGATAATCATACAGAATTTCCTCAGACCTTCAGTAATCCAGTCTAATCTTATTAAAATAGGAGCATTTAACAGCTCTATACCAGCTAAGTACATTAACTCAAACAACAGGAAGAAAACCCTCAAGTTTCTTTCTGAGAGGCAAGGGTTCTTCAGCACTCATCGTTTTTTGAAGAACAATAAGCATTGTGTCAATAATATCACAGATTGTAATCTAGTGATGATTAAATTATGAAATTGGTCCAGCAGATTTGTAGAAGACAAACAAATTAAATCAATGAGAAGCTGCATCTGCTCTGGTAAGAGAGGACTGCTGAGTGTGGGAGCCAGAACAAAGGCGTGAGTTCTGCCAGCAAACGCAGGAAAGCTGAAGTGTTTCTACCAGCTAATTATGTTTTCACATGAGTAATCAATCAAAAATGTAGTGACAAGCCAAGAATCTCCTACAAATATGTTAATTTTATGGAAAATTATTATCAGTGTAATATACAGGTATGCTTTTCTAAAATTCTTTGAGACATTTAATAAATTCATAATGTTGTGCCTAGTAGAATATAAAAATAAAGCAATTAATCCCAGTAAGTAGGGATTTACTGAAGTTAGAGAACATGAATTGTCCTCTTTTGGATTTGTTTGTAGTATAAAAAAGTGAATAATAACATTGTATTATGAAAGGGACTCATTCAGACAAAAGGGAAACATTGGCATGAATTAGCCTTAGGTGTTATCCTTAACAAACCTGCTACCACAGTGGTTGAAGAACAGAAGGATCAAGTCAGTTGAGAATGGTAGGATTCAGGACATGGTTTAGTGGTTATGATAATGTTGGGTGCGCAGTTGGACTTGATGATCTTAGAGGTCTTTTCCAACCTTTATGATTCTGTGATTGGAAAAAAAGTGACTCTATTGTGGGTGGTGGTTGTTTGTAATACTTAACTAATATTCTTGAGTAACGTTGGCTGAACTGGGCAATCCTGTGTCCTTTATTATGGATGGTCAAGCCTGAAGTAATGGTTATTTAAATTTAAGTTTATTCTGGACCTTTCCTACTGAGATTTGGGAGTGTAGTGCTCTGAAATCCTAGAATACAAATGAAAGTCTGATCGTGGGCCTTTTTGGCTCCTGAGGGAAATAAAAACCAAAAAGGCTCACTAAGATTTTTTTTAACAGAATTTCCAGTTACAAAATTTTCTCAGTCTCCTTTATGCATTTTTTATTAGCACCTGTATTCAGGATTCTCATTGTTTTCCAGTTCCTATTTATACTATGCAATTAAATTGACAGATGACACAAAGTGATGTTTAAAGCTGTCAGGAAGTCATCCTGAGTCCATAAAGTCAACAATTCCCCGCCGTTATCCTGGTAGAGTTGCAGTGGGGAGGTGACCCAACTACCTATTGTTTTATTTTTTAGTTCTCACAAGTGGATCGTGTGCTAATTGTGTCGTCCTTCAGTGGCTGTTGTTGTTGGCCACAGTGCCCCACAAAGGGAGATGAGATCCCATGCCTTGAAAATTTCTCTTTTGTGGTTGCTGGGCAGACTCCAACCAAATGTGGGGTGCTGAGCATGCCACGTGTTCTTCCCTGCTTAGAATCCCTGGGCATGCATGTCTCACAGGGGATGGAGAACTCCTTTAAAAATAACAGGTGATCAAAGAATTGCTCAAGTTAATAAACTAATATATCATGTTGAGACTGGAGGTAGACTTCATCAAGTCTTTGTTGATCTTCCTGCTTCCTCCAGTTGGCTGAAGGCTTAGTCAGCAGCATGGCAAGTTTCTGCGCTTTATCACATGGTGTTTCAGGCCTGGCACAGCCACATGGCAGAAGGTGCAGGTAAACAGACCAGCTTGCAAAATCCAGCTTGCCTTTCAGTGCTATCTGCAAATTACCCCTTCCTTAAATTTTTATGATAATTTTATGTCAGAAAATGGATTTTCATCACCAGACAATGTCTTGCAAGCCTTCCTTTCAGAGCAAAGTAGAATTCAAAATAAGCATTAGGATTGTTAACTTTGCATAGTGCCCCTCGACTTCAGTTCAGTAAATGCCAAAGATAGTTGTTTCAGAATGAAGCTCTGTGAACTCCTCCAGTTAGGATTTTAGTACACACAGCCCTCGAGCTATGTTGAAGAGCAAGGTGAAAATTGCTTCGGAGTCACTCTGTGCTTGGTTTCTGTTTTTGCAGTGTGACAGTAACCCCACAGCTCATTTATTCCACAAGTGCAGTGAAGAAGCAGCACACAGCTGCTGCCACCAGCCTCTCCTTACAGATCTCTGCTTCTCTAAAAAGTAGCAGCTGATAAAGGATCTTCTCAATGAGATGACACAGGCAAAGTGGTCATTTACTTAAATCTATGGGGCCCCTCATCTTCCTGAAAACATGAAATACGAGAGAAGAAGGAGTGAAGGGAATTTTGCAATTCTGATATTTTTCTTTCTCTCTTCATTTATACACATTTTAATCTGGGCTTAAAAAACCTCTCACGAATGAAAGAAGAAAAGATTTTCATATGCTTTTCTTCAGGTGCTGTTTGGAAGGATTGTAAGTAGTTAAATTGTCTCTTTTTGCTATGTAATTCCAAACTGCTTGTCAAACCATTATGTTTCAGCCAGTGACCTCTGCATCAGTGACATTGCGTGTGTAGCCTTAACAAGCAATGAATAAAGACAACTTCTCTCTATTTTTAGGAGGGGAAACTTGCCAAACTTCAGATAACTTAGACATCTCATACATTTTTTCATAGAAATGATTAATAACTTCTCTCCTGCAGAACACAAAACAAATTCAAAACTTCTGCCTATTAAAGTGCTCTGATCTGTATTAAAATCTCATGGATTTGTATCAATGTCAAATATGTTTTTTTCCAATGATGGACATTGGAGTTCCACTCCACAAGGCAATGAAAGAATAAAACTACTGCTCAGTAACAGTACAAGTGGAAGCAAAGCAAAATGCCTAAAGGATCTTCCAGTGAATACTCTGCTTGAATATATAATGACTTGGTCTTTATATTAGATCATAGATGTCACTACAGGGTATAAGTATGTTTTATCATTTCCATATTCTTTCTGAAGTCCACTTTCCCTACTGAGTAGTTTCACTCATTCAAGCTCTTTGGGTCAAGAATAAGCATGGGTTAGACAATGCAATAAAGGACATATCAAGGAAAAAGTAAGAGCTGCCAAATGAAAGCAGGATGAGCACAGTCATGCTGACCTTAGAGTATGCTCAAATAGGGCCACGATTGAATGTCCTTATCTTTTTGCTGTGTCTCCAAACCTGGCCGAGGTGGCAGTTCGTAAGAAATGCTCGTGGGAAAGCAGTCTTTTGGTAGCTGGGGCCTATCATTTATCCTCTAGACCCATTACCCTCTGTCTTCAAAGACACTGGGCTCTGTCCCAAAGAAACCGGGATTTAAGTATGTACAAAACCTCCTTTAATATGAAAGTGGGGATGCTGAGTTAGTGGGGACCAAAGTCTGCACAGCTGTACATGCTGGAATGAAGAGTTCACTCGTACTGGTGAGGCTGACTGTATCTGACAGACTCATTCTTTTTACCGTCATATTCATACAGTCTACATTTTATTAACCTTACTCAACTTGTGTATTCAGGTTTTTGATTGTGCTCATGAAGGGTGGAAGTGCTTTATTTTGTAATGAAAAATCAGACTATGAAATCATTATGAGACCAGGATCTGAATAAGTGTTGGGTATCTACCTCTTTTGTCACTGCCATAGCCTTGTACTGAAACATGTTGAGTTACCAAGTCTAATATGAAACAGTGCATATCCTAGGTTAAGTCTGTTGCAGAATTCAGAAAGAGCATCCAGATGGGAACAACAGAACAGAAACCCCTTCCTTCTTGTCATTCCTTTTCTGTTCATAATATAATGCTTCTTTTTACACTAAAAAGCAAAACCAAAACTACAAACATACACACACAAAACAAGACAAAACACAAAAAACCCCAAACCAAACCAAAAACCAAACAACCCCCAAACAAATAAAACCACACCTAAGAAAAAAACCCCCAAAAACCGAACAAAAAACCCCCAAAACCCAAACAATGACCAGAATAGTACATCTTTGGGGGTTACTTTGGGTGCTGCTGTCAGGGAGCTGCCAGGGAAAGTTCTGTCATGCATGTTGTGTAGCCCTTATGCTGATGACTATGTCTCAGTCAGTTGTTTATTTAAGAGGTCAACATCTTTAGGTTTTGGTACTGTGTGCAAGTTGTTTGTTACTGTGTGTAAGCTGATAATGAAAAGGACTCATAAATGTCCCAAAAAGGAGATAGAAAGAACACTCATTTTCTTCTGCTATTTAAAGGGTTCCTGATTCTGACGCATATTTTCCTAAGGCAAATGGAAGTAGAAAAATGTAAATGTTGTACCAAGAGGATCAGACCCATAAACTGTCTGTGCCTGCTCCTATTAGGACATTATTCAGTGGAATTCAGTGTAAGACAGGCTGTTGCCCGTGTGGAGTACTTGCTTAAACTTGTGAAATCCTGACCATCTGAAAGGCAGACAGTGCTGGAAAACACGCTGCCAGACCTGGCTCAAACCCACCCAGCTAATTATCATCAAAGCTTTGTATTTGCATCATGCTTGATGACTTTGGGGCTTGTAAAGCAAACCAGTGCTTAAACTATGGAAGCAGCATGTAGGGGTTTGTTTACAGCCCTGAGTACTGGTTTAATTAACTCCTTTAGATGAATTTAGGTTGCCAGTCCGTACCACGGTCTGTAGTAAGAGTCAGTCTACTGAATTGGACATGTGTAAATCAAATCATCTGATAACGATGTTGGAGTGAAAGGGGGACCAGATGGACACTAAGGGGGTTGATAATGAAACAAAGCTCTCTCTTTTTCTTTCACTGAGCTCCAGCTGGAGGCAGCAGGAAAGTTGATCCTTTTTGCTCACTGCTTGGTTCCGGCTTTTCTCCAGCAAGCCAGTCTGGATCTATGCAGAGCCCTGTGTCAGGACTCCAGGCAAAAAAGAGGGAATAGATGGGCTTGTAGATTCCCAGCCCAAGCTGGTGTTCAGTAACAAAGGTGTGCCCAAGGCCTGATGTAATACTTGTGGTGCTGACTCCAGCTGTTCAAAAAGTGACTGATGGGAAAAAGATGACTTTAGACAGGTAACTGTTGTAAGCCTTAGCACATGCTGCTACAGTGCTGAAAACATGAGAAACTGCGCATTCTATTCATGTACACAGAAAAGTAATGCTTAAATTAATGAAAAAAATGCTTGAAACACAAAGTAGGATGGGAAGGATTGTCAGGAAGGAACACCATAAATTTTCATGACCTATATGAGGGTGACAACAAAGTTGTTTGCATCTCTTTGTGTAATTGACAGTTAATGGTTTGAAATAAAATGTATAGGGGTTAATGTCATCCTTTTTCCCCTTTTATATAAATTGGAGAGAGTGAGATTGTGGCCTTGGTGACCTTGTGTTAAGTAGATTGGCACTTACTGGATACAATCAAGATATTTATGAGGCCATCTCTGACAACGTGAAATCTTTTCTTTCAGGTATGCTTTTGATAAAGTTACTTAGAAAGGAATTATCACATTTGCTTTACGTTACTACATTTTTACTATAAATAGTCTAATTGAGGCTGAAAAAAATTGTATGAGAGGCCATATATAGTTCTTCTGAAGCTGTTTTCTTTTTCCAGATTTAATTGTAGGTGCATTTGGAGCTGGCAAGGCAGTTGTTTACAGGTATGTGGTAAATACAATGGATTCTTTATTTTACAGCTTTGGTGGGTGATCTGCAGATAAACAAATTTCACATTCCTGTGTTTCCCTGGTGCAATGTGTAAAAGATGCTCATTACAGATGATAAATTAAGCATCCTGTGGGAAACAGATGCTATCTTCCCATGCTCAAAAGTTGTCATTTTAAAGGAAAATTTCCATGCTTAGTCTTAGCTGAAGAAGTTTCTTCTGGAATGTTTGACTCCTCAGTTAATTTTAAATAAGAAATTTTAAAAGCATAACATTTAAAATTAATTTCTTTCCTGGAGGAATGGTGCTAGTAAATTTGCATGTGTCTCTGATTCTTCAGAGGTCATGCATGTGAACTATTTCTTGAAAATAAAGACTGTTGCTATTAGCCCCAGTTTAGAAAAAATGTATGAGATCCCAATTTACAAATCTCAAAGCTGCTGTTGACTATGGATTTTCACTAAATGAACCGTTTGATTAGAGGTATAAATTAAAACTACCAAATACATAACCAACCATCTGCTGCTGCTTACTTAGTTTGGCCATGCTGACAGTTCTTTGCATTAAAATAGTCACTATCCGTTGCCGTGACAACACAGGCATATATATTGATTCCTGTCTGTCTTCTTGTTCTCTGTATTCCCAACAGTACCTGACTGAAAGAAGGTGTGTTCTGCTTCCTAACTGAATGTTTGTCAAAGCATAAGAATTTTGAATGTTAGCTCATTTTAACTAATGCTTTAGGTGCAGTGAGTAGACCTGATTTTCCTGCTGCCCTATGAAAGCCATGCCAGTATTTCGCAGTGCATCACTTTGCAGTGGCATGAATGACTGCACAGGATGTGAAACATGGGAGAGTTGGATGCAGTGTGTATTTTAGCAATAAAAAATGCATTCTATTTAATACGAGAAAGTGGGTAGCAGGAGGCTGTTTCCTGGCTCGAGTGTATCAAATATGCAGCTTGTCATATTGGAGAAACAGAATTTTATTAACTGAAATTTGCTAGAAAAAAGGTTTTGCCTGTTGCACAAAAGTGAAGTAAGTAATTTCATTTTTTAATGGCTTGCTGAAGTAATCATAACAGTTCATCTGTGGATTAAAATGTGAGGAAAATAACTTTGTAATAAGCTGGTTTTGCCATAATTATGTAGGTTATTGTAAAATAGTACTGCTGTCTTAAAAAAACAAAATTTAGACCCTTTCTTGTTTTCATTTGTGTTCTAAATTGCTTTCAGTTATAGGTTATCTAATTACTTAATAAGAGGTTGTTATTCAGAGGGATGGTTCCCATCACCGCAACTATATATTCACATACTCAGCAGAATTTTGTGATGATTATTCCTGGTTTCCACAGTCAATTGTCTCAAGACATGTCAGACAGAGTTTACTTTATTATTGGCTCACAATGTTCTATATCAGCTTCTAGTTTAACCAAACTGTGCTTTATTTTTTAAGAATCTTAAACAGCAATAGCAAGTCTGAATATGTCACCTTTAATGGAGACAGAATAAAACAAATCTAACACTATAAAATACTGGCCGAAGGACTGCTGTAAGTCCCAAAAGTCAGACACTGTCCCTTTGTGAAAACCCAGTGTCATGCAATGTGTCTGATGTGTGAGGACACACCTCTTGGTTTACTATAGGACACTGTTTCAGTGATGCTGTTAACCTGGGGTTTTTCATTAAGAACTTTCAAAATATCGTCACAGGAGGTATCACAGTTTCTGACCAAAAAAAAAAGTTCTTTTGTCTAGGAGCAGTATTATAAAAGTGTTTTCTCCCAAGTAACCCTACATTTCTGGCTGCTTTGTTGCCATCTCAATTAAGTGTTTTCTCTTCTGCAACTTAGGTACTAATGTGCTCCTTCTGTATACAGTGAACCTTATTTCTGTCCCTCAGAGCCAGACCTGTTGTGACAGTGAATGCTCAACTCATTCTGCACCCTATGATTGTGAATCCAGACAACAAAACTTGTCAGCTCCCTGGCTCTGAGCTTTTGGTGGCCTGGTAAGTTCATGATTAGATAAAAAACATCCTCATCCTCTTTTTCGAATAACTTCCTATTCCTAACCTTTCTTGCAGCTCTTTGCTGAACGTGTTCGAAGTTCAATAAAATGTTCAAATGTGCTATAAGCTCAACAAACTCCCCCCCATAGAGAATAGATTCTCAAACTGAGAAAAAAACTAAAAATTGAGTCCTTTGATATACCCAGTCTCCTTCTGTATAGGAGGATGCTGTATCTCCTAGGATCAAGTTGCAAATTCATGTGCAATGTTTGGATGAATGAAAGGTGAAACAGGTAAGACAGAGAAAACATAGAAACATTGATCTGTCTAAACACACATCTTCATTGAGAAAATGCAACAGTGAAAATTATGCCAAAAGCTGGTGGGCCCACCATTTTCCTGTTAGAGAAAGAGAGATTTCTGTCTTTTGTAAAAGAGAGAGAAGATATCTGGCTGGCCATCCCATGAGCAGTTCACAGGATGGTTCTGGCTGTCATTGGTCAGAGTAAGGCTTTTTTAGTGCATCATACAGGACAGTGTTGCATATGCCTTTGAAAGAGAAACTCTTCACCACAGTAGCATTTAACTTTGAAAAAAAAAAATAGTACCTTCAAAAACTTGAAGCTAATTAAAACAGTTTAAGATCAGTTACAAATATAAAAGGCTTGCAGGCTAGTTGATAAAAGAGGCTATTACAAATATATGATACTATTTAAAAGTGAAAATCATAACAAATAAGGAAACTAAAAACAAAGCAGAGCGTAAACACATGCAAATTTAATATAAAATGCCAGTAAGTCCTGCCAGAAAGACTGTGAGAAACAGATTTCTAAGACATAAAAAATAGTCATATCATTTTATTTAAACATATTAGAAGCAGAAAGCCTGCCAGGATATGGGCTGGATGAAAAAAATATCAAGGTATAAAGGAGAACTCCAGAAGATAAGGTGACTGTAGAAATTTTACACTGCTTTTAAACCAGAGGTGGTCAGAAGGATTCCCCACACTGGAGACATTCTTTATAGGAGATGAGTTACAAAACCAATCTCAAATGTAAGAGTCAGCAAAAGAATTTTTAGAACAAATTGATAAATATGAACCATAAAAAATAATTATGACCAGAAGCAGTTCATTTAAGAGTCATAAAGGAACTAAACTCTGATACACTTAAACCACTAAATATGTGGGCTGCCAATGCATCTGAGGTGGAGGTGGCAAGAGATTTTAACTTTTGCTCTATTCTTTTACAATTTATGGGACTTCTCATATTTGTCATAACATTCCTCATTTCTACATTCTGTGTTGCAAATCACCCATCTACAGAGCAATGCAGAAGGCACTCAGTAGAACTTTGTAGTCCCAGAACTTAAAAAAGCTGACCTTTCTGGACTAGAATACAGATTAAGATTCATCTTGATTTTTTCATTCAAGCACCTTTCGATTTAATAGTTGATGGAACAGAGAATTTACTATATCCACACTGAACTGAAGCATGTTCATTGATCCAAATTATGTTTTTTTCTGAACTTCACTTTTTAATACTTTTTAAGAATGCTTTATGCTATAATGGAAAAGATTTCAAAACCATCACATTTACCGACAATGTACTGAAGGAAAAAAGATGATTTTTTGCACAAGAGAAATAAATAAAAACCGTATCTATTTTAAAAGTATTCCTGCTGTGGAGTGTTGTGTCAAAAAGGGAGAAAAAATGAAGTATCCTTGTTTAACATATAGCTTTTTCATTACTTTCCATTTTTGTGTTACAATAAGCCAGAAGATATTAGGTACATATCTACAGGAGCTTTAATAGGAGCATAATTTAATTTCTGTCTGCTTTATTCTCAAATACTCTTCCCTAAGGATTTAGTTTGTATTACAAAATTACTTAAGAGCAGATGCTTGTTTCCATGCTGTAAGTTTTCTCCTTAGTTGATACAAACTTGTATTGTACATATGAGAACAATTAGTAGGGAAACTCCAACAGGCAAAGAATTCCTCAGCCTCCTGGGACAGATTTTTGTATCTCTTAGCCAGCTGTGCAGCTTGTCTAAAATGTCTACCAACTGACACTGCAAATTTAGAATGAAAGGAAAACTCCTACCAGAAAAGTTTCAGGAGGTGTGTGTGTGTGAATAATGTGGATTACTGTACCTTTTCAAGTATTGGGAAAATATTATTTTTGCCATAATATAAATTGGAAAGCTGAAGCACAGAGGGAACGTGCAAAAAAAAGTAATTTTTATGCACAGACCTAAAGGAAACGTCCTCAACTTCTAGAAACATGTCATTCTTTCTCTGCATGGCTATTTCTGAGTTCCCTAAGCTAACAAATTTGTAACAAAATCTGCAACTTTGAAGCTATTAAATAAAATGTAAAAAGACTTTTTTTTTTAAATTATTTTATTATTTTTAGTTTGACATATGCATATTAATTTCTGCAAAAGGGGTAAATAAATCAAAAAGCGGTTTCCACATCATATGAGTTATTAAGTCCAAGACTGGGTTCCACCTATCAAGAAGTCTAAATTATCTCTATGGTGTTGGCATTTTTATTACCTTTTGAGATCTGATTATCCCTTTGCTATTTTGTTGCTACTTTGTGCTTAAATTGTATCTGAAACTTTTATTTACTCTGCCTCTCACTAATTTAAGGTAGTGGGCAAATATTGTTACTTTCATTTGTCAGAGGAGCAAGAGGTCAGAGAATTTATCTGACTTAACCAAAAGTTAAGTAGCACAGAAGTGTCCAGTCATGATAAAAAGTCAATTTGCAGAATGTATTTTTTATTTGTTAGTGCTTTTCAGGTTTGAATGTCTAATCTGAGATGTGCCTTGCAGGCTTCCTCAGGGAACCCAGCTATCCACCTTCTATAAGCCCACTAAACCAGAGGCAAATTGCTTAAAATTTCTAATCCTCAAGTCCTTACTATCAAAAAATAATTTGCAAAATTTTTGTCATTCTTTTATCTCCAAATATGTTGTTATGATTAAAACAGTAATAAAATATTTATAATCTTGAGTCAGCCAGATTCTGTACATGAAACATTTCTACATACACTTCAAAAAAAGCTGAATACAGAATTCCTACCAAAAGTATAAAATCCAGGGGCTGATGGGAGGAAAGTAGGCAGGTGGTGACAGTTGCAACCCAGGAGGCCCTTTGCTGTGGCACAGATTTCTGCTGTGCCAGGAATGCAGCTGGGTAATTTGATGGTATTAGTTCTGGTAGCTGTAGAGCCACCTTTAAATTTTCTAGCTGCCCTTGTGTTACCGCAGCCTGGCCACATGATGTAGGCTTGCCATGGGAAACCTTCAGCAGTAAAGCTCCACGTTGGTCATTGTGAGTCATTGGGTTAGACTTTGGCATAACAAAATGTAAAAACAGGCCATGTATTGGGGCGTCATAATAGAATTATATTGACTTGCTTTTACATACTATTCTTCAATGAGGAAACAGTTCACTTAAAGGTCATTCATCAGTAGATGATAACAGCTTCTGCTGTTCTTCTGTGGAAGTTTGTGACCTTGCAGGTTGGGCATCAGCCTCACAGAATGGAAGTCCATAGCATCAAAGCTTAACATGCCTTTCTGTTAAGGCATTATCCATTCTTCCTCTCCATGTGCAACCCTGTGTGCTAAAGAAATTGTTAACAATGACAAATGACATCTGGAAGGAAATGGCAATTACTTGCTTTTTACTTCCTGGAGTAAGTTTCCTATTTTTTTCACCTACTAGAATAGACAGACCAAAATTAGTTCTTTCTGGTAGTCTGGGAAATATTATTTGGGGGTGACTGACTTTTTTGATTTTCTAAGGATTAAACATTTTGATTAATATTAGGTAATTTGATTTGACTTCTAAAGAGACTACTTCCATCTATGCCATGAGTAGTTTTGAAAAAAAGAGGAATATTTTTAAGCATCTTGTTCTAATAATATTAAAAATGTTTCTCTCTACCTGAAGAACATAAAATTATTTCAAACAAACTGCTTTGATTGCCAGGACAAGTTAGTGTGTGCAGTTTTAAAGCTTTCCCTCTGTTTTGTAGGTACAGTCAAGTACTATTGGAACCATAAGCTTATAGTGATGACAGAATAAATGCAATGTGTCGACCTCTTCAGAGAGGCAAGATTGATAGCACATAAAAGTTCATATGCTTTAGGTTGATGGACTGTTTCCCAATTGTTTCTTATCTGCTGAAGTTTTCTTCCTTTGATTGTTAATTGTCTTGTTTGGTTGATTGCTCCTACAAGCAAACTTGAAAGGTCAGCTATTCTATTTGTTACTATGCCTAGGAGTCAGATCTTAAATCTCATAAATCCTTTAGAATCCTCTCTTCTTTTGTGGTCTGTCTTGCCCTCTGCTTTTCTTTTTCTCACAGCTATAGCATCCCTCAGTGTCTCCACATCATTGAAGTGATGAGCATATCTAAATTTGTCCAGGTTTGTGATTGAAATCTGTGATGTCTTTAAAACTATTTCTGAACTAAATATCCATAAAGAGACACGTGTGTGGCAGAATTCCATTAAATCCATTGCCTTGCCTCTTCCATGGCCGGAGTCTGGGAGACTAATAAACTCCAAAGTTTTGCTTTTTTTTTTCACTGCAATTCCCTTTTTGACATCCTCTGCCTGCAGTGGAAGAATTTAATCTTAGCTCTTACAGTAATAATTCAGAATCACAGAATATTAGGGGTTGGAAGAGACCTTGAAAGATCATCTAATCCAACCCCCTGCCAGGAATATTCCTGTTTTTCCAGGAATATTTCAGAGAGCTTCCTAACATGACTTTGGTTATCAGATGTGTATGATGAATCACCCTATTCATTACAGTAAATTAAACATACACTGATACTGTGCTGTTTAACTGAAATAAAACATTTCAAGCTGGATATTTAACTCAGCCTTTTTTAAACATGACAGCGCAAAAAATATGTGGGACATCCAAAGTGAGATCACTGAGATTAATACATGATGGCAGTTCAGGAGTTTACATTTGAGAACATACACTCTTATGCTATGGCATGTGACACTGGCCTGTGAAGCTTGATGGTTAAATCTATGCAGTTACACAAGCTTTTCTCATTTTTGGTGCTCTTTTCCTTGTTTATTAGGAAGTAACTGTTTCTTCATATGTTAACTCTTAATTGTAGAGAAGTAGGAATATGACTGAATTTGAAATCCCTACATGAACCTTAATGTCATTTGGAGTCTACAGTTAAATAGAGCTTAATGGCATAAGGCAATTTTTTTGCCCAAGAGAAAAGTGTTTAGTAAGATTATGAGAGTGACATGAATCCCAGATGTGGCACAGTTTCATTACATTTGTCAGAGAAAGAAAACATGGAATTAGAATGTGATTACATGTTATTTTGAAGGTTATGTTACTGGTTTTGGATCCACTGCGTGGAGAAGTTAGTACATAGTATAACAGTAGTGAGGAGATTAAAAGCAGTGGCTACTTCAAATATGTTTTCATTTAATCCAAGCTGATTTCACATCTTCCACTGCTGACCTACAGTCCCTGTGTAGCTGAGTCTTCCATATACAAAAAAAACACATTTTCTGAAGCCATGAAAATATTCTTTAAGAATGATTGGTAACCAGGGACACTTGCAAGTTTTAAGAAGTCCCAGAGCTTTCACCTGAACAATTCAGTTGGTATGTTTGAAGTGAATTATAGCCTCTTGAAATCGGGAAAGTCTTGTAGAATAAAAAATATTTTCCCAATGCTAATGGAACACATTGGCATCCTGTGTGTTTTGGTTTGCTAGAAAGCAGCTTGAGTGTTGGCTACATGCTCAAGGATTTTTCTTCTTTTACTCTGATGAACCAGAAAGGACTTCTGCAGACTGCCTCATACAAAGGTGGTTTGCTGAAGCTCAACATAAGGAACTGAGCTTTGCCAGTAGTACTAGAAGGGTGATGTCTGTAGGTTGTCTCAAGAATTAGTGGGAACAGAGACTCTTCTCTACACCTTTCCGAGGAAGATATTCAGACCCCGTCTTAATTGATTATTAGTGGAGCCTAGGAGACTTGTTAACTTAGGGGATATCATAGGTAGCTAAATACAGATCTCAGTGAAAAGGAAAAGAAAACTTAAAAGGTATGACTTGGGAACTGCTGATTCCCAGCTCAGCTCTCTTTCTGCTAATAATTAATTCTACTTTTTTATATATAGCTTTACTGTAAGAGTCTGCGCAGAGTTTGAAGGTCAAAGTATTTCAGATGAGATAGGTAAGAAATGTTTTATATTCCTATAATTTACTCTGATCCACTCAATTTCAGATGTATATTTTTCTTACCCTTGAGAGACGATAGGAGTGAGATCCTCCTAAGGCAAGAAAATACAGTTAAAAAGGTAGATATCTAACATAAAGCTTTTATTATTCACTTGAAAGATTTTTGAGTCAATTTAAGCCATTTTCCAAATAAAACCAAGAACATACCCTGTTGGGGAATGTTCTGTATTGGGGAAAAAAAAATAAATCTAAAGAGATAATAGTCTTATACGTGTATGATCTGTAAATATGATTAGAAAGCTTAAATTACGCATACTCCATACTTTGGATCAAAAACTGAGCACTGCTAAACAGACAGGCACTTAAAGCACAGATTAGTTTTGCTTGGAAGACTTGGTTAGAGTAAATAACTATAATACAGAATGAATTTTTTACTGTTTTTTCTTTCCATGTTAAACAAATAAATATTTGGTTTACTTGTATCCTTCAGTGCTCAAAGGTGAATTGCAGTTAGATTCATTGAAACAGAAAGGAGCTGTTAAGAGGACCCTCTTCTTTGATTACCATCAGTCGCATCATTACTTCACCATTGTAATGGAAAGACAGAAACAGCTCTATTGCCAGGATTTTCTTGTTTATCTCAGAGTAAGTTGTTTAAAATATTTTTGACTCTCTGCATCATTTGATTAGTATCAGGAGTTTAAAGACAAAAATAGGAGCCATAGGAAAAGTTTCCAGCTTTCTTAGATCCCAAAATTACAGAAATGTGAGCTAAGAAATGCCTCAATTGAGTGTCCAGAACATTCTACATGGGAAAAATTTCCTATGTAAGTCTCTGGCTTGTCTTTTGTCAATGTCAGTATAAAAGAAAGACTTGCTTTGAAGACTGTACAGTTCATCTGTGTACAAATACATTCATTTCATGTTCTGCTTAAATACTGCATCTCCTGATACAAAAATGCAAGATTGCTCTCCCTATAGTATTCACAGTGGGATAATCAACTAAACATGTTAAATGTCATGCCAGTTGAGTTTCAACAGATATTATAAAGGGGTGTCACTAGCAATAATAGCCTAAAATTCATATATTTGGAAGATGTTTTAAAATATTTTTAGAAGAATTAAAACTGTGGAACTGAAGTTGTGAAGGAGAAAGGGTCATTAGTTACTCACTTGCAGCTGGAATTACCTCATGCAATCGAAGCAGAATCCGGGGCTGGTCCTAGAATTGTAGTGGGAGATTAAATGGAGAAGTGTCAAGAAATATGCAAGGAAGTATCTAGGAAATAAAGGTGGTGGAGTTTTACCATTGTTAATCCATATAAATTCTTGGTTATGGAACAAACCAACACTATTCCCTCCACAAATCCTCGCGTGTCCTACCTCTATTCTGAAAGGAAGGTGGGCAGTAGCTGCTAGGAGTTGGTTCTGTGTGTCTCACTTAAACAACTTCATTTTAGGCTAATACTTTGAAAAAGTTCTAAGTCTACTCAACTCAGCCATCTTCTTCTAGATGTGGGGCTGTGGAGGCATCAGGTTTTGGGCGTTCCAGTTACTGATGAGTCATTTGGCTTTCCTAATGACATTACCTACAGCCAGAATTTGGCCAACAGCTGTCAAAGAACCATGACTTTGTCTTCAATGAGAACTAAAGTGTGAATATGTTGCCATACCATACTAATCTGAAAAAATGATATTAAACCATCGGTTTTTATTTTGTGATTGTCACTCACAGGATGAAACAGAATTTAGAGATAAATTGTCTCCCATCAATATAAACTTGAATTATAGTTTGGATGAATCCAGTTTTGAAGATAGAGTGGCAGTGAAGCCCATACTGAACTATTACCAGAAAAGCTCAATAACAGAACAGGTAGGAATTCTGCATGAAACATTTTCTGTATATGAACGTGAAAGCATTTACTAATAATATGTGTGTCATCTTCCTTAAAACAGAGTCTCACATTCAGAAATGAAACAACAAGGATTTAATTAATTCAAAATGTAAATTGAATATAAATATAGAAACAGACAGGACTGTAAAGCATTTCTGAAACTTCGTCGTGTTCATAGTTTTGTTTGCATTCTAGAACGTGCAAGGCCAAGTTACTGTGGGAAAGGGCCTGAAAGATTATATTGTTCTGCTGACATAGTTGACAGTCTGATCTCCAGCTACTTATGTGGAAAGGAACTTGCAGAAAGGAAAAAGAGATTAATTCACTAGGGCAGTGCTAGTGATATTTAAGACATTTATGATAGTGATATTTAATGAGGAGATTTGGAGTTTGAAGCATATACTAAGTGTGTTACATCTTTTTTTATTTTGCAACAATACAGGCTTACATTCTGGTTGACTGTGGGGAGGACAACTTGTGCATTCCTGACTTGCAGCTTTCTGCTATGCCGTAAGTTAAATCAAATAAATGATGATTAATATAAGAAAATCCAGACACTTCTGGCTGCTTTAACAGAACGAAATACGTAGAACACAGTTCTCTTGTTCGCAATAGCTGTTCATTCTTACCTGATTTTAATTTGTGCACCCAGTTTATCTAGAAAACCAAGAAACGGAGAGATACACACCTGAAAATGTATCTTTGTCGGATACATTCATGATGTATAATGGTTATCATAGAAAATACAGCTTGCAGGTTTGTTAGGAGTGATTCTAGTTCTCTCGAAGCCAAGAGATAATACAAATTCTTGTTCAAAGGATATTTTAGATTAATTTATTTCAGCATGCCTGTGACTTTGAACTTGGGATACATTTCTCCTGAACTAGTATACAGTGAAGTAAATGAATCTCAGAATAAAGGAATTTCAAAACACAGCAACAATTCCTCCTGTGGAGAGAAAAATATGCCAAGGAGGACAAGTGGGGAACTTCTGACAGTTACCTGACTGTGCCATCAAAATCAGCATATAGCTGTGAAAAGAAAGGGCACAGTGCCATTACAGGTCTCAGGAGATCTGTCATTGTTCATTTTACAACAGGCGTGAGGGAAAAACTGGAATCCCACCACCTTTGTGTCCTCCAGAAAACAATGCCGATGGGACCCCTGTGGCAAGTAATTCCTCCACCAGATACTTCTTTTTGGTTAGAAAGTAGTCAGGCTCGGTAACTTTCAAGTTCTGTGGTAATCCACTTTGATTGTCCATGGTGGTGTTTTCTTTTGACCTCTTTCCTACCCAGGTGCTGGCATACTTTTCTATGAGGTCATTTTTTATGGAAAATGTTTTATTCTCTGTTCACAGAATATTTTCCAGAACTGATGCTATGAGAGCAAAATGTTGTTCTGCTTTATTCATACATAAATTGGTATTTTGCATGCTTTAAATCCTGACTAGTAGTATGTTCTATATAGAGATAAAGATCAGCTGATAATTGGAGAAGAAAACTGTGTCATGCTCGTAATAAATCCGAGGAATGATGGGGAAGGAGCCTATGAAGCTGAGCTACATATAAAGATTCCACCTGAAGCAGATTACACTGGGGTTGAACGCAACAAGGTAAATGAAAATCAAAACGTTAGCAATAATAAAGCAGAGCTGAGACCAAGGTTAACCCACACAGGCTATACCAGCTGATAGCATCAAGTACAGAGGTGCCTTTTAGGAAGGGGGACTCCATCAACCCTCAGATATCCTTGCTGACGCAGTACAGGCTGAAGATTAGCCATATCACTAGAAGATGGGAAGGACAGGACCGTTCTGTTGAGAGCTAGCTCAGGTCCAGCTCCTTGCTATTAAATTAGTTGTAATACTACACAAATAATGACACATTTCTCCTGGGGCTAGAGATATGTACGTCATTCAGATTTTGAACCAGTAAACCCTACCAGTAGCAGGGAGTGCAGAATCTCCTGACTGCTTCAAACCCTGGATCCTGCAGTACCAGCTCTCAGTCAGAGTTAGTTCAGCCCTGATGAACCCCAGCACTTGGACACTGCTGTCTCATGCTCCCAGCACACCAGTGCTTTACCATTACTGAGGGTATTCCTGTCTCTGTTACCCTGAATAGCTGAACATTAACTGCAGTATCATCTTGACAAAGCTGATTTCTTTTGTAATCAATTATGTTATCTTATGGATAGGCCAGAAAAGCAGTTATAATGTGAAATGTGCTGGTGTTAACAGAAGGAGTAATGCTGACTGAAGTCCTGCTGAGCTGCACTGAATATACAGTGTTTTCTTTTGGGGTCTGTTAAGAGCAAAGCTGAAACGCTATCCTGCAAACAGAGTGTTCATGTATTCTCTGTTGGACAGCAAGTCTGAATAGCCTCATCTGCACATAAATCTCCCAAGCTGCTGCAGTATGAGCTTGCTTTTTTCTCTCAGTGCCTGGAATGTTCAGAAGGGTCTCATGGGTGAGAGTGGGAGAGAGCAAGTTAATTTCCTTTCGAAAGGCAAGTGTTTTTAAGGAAGTTGCAAGTTACAAGGTTGAAGGTTACAAGGTAGTTCCTTATTCTCCTCCTGTCAGTGTCTTTATTAATGGGCTTTTAACCCACTTTGAGAAAAATTACAAGAATTAATGATGTCACTGCAAATGAGAATATGGAAATTGTCTGCAACCTCACTTCTCAGAAGCATGCCTTTGTACATGAAACAAGTAAAGACACCAGCCTAGTTCTGTTGTCTATTTCTTTCATTCTCTTAGCATAGCCTCTTTTATTTCAGACTGTGATCTACAAAACTTCAGTTCTCTTTAATAGAATACACATGGTTTTGTTGTTTGGGGGGGGGGGTTTCTTGCTTTTTTGGAATCTTTGGCTGTTCTTTTGGCTATTACCAAGGATGGCAGGGGAGGCACTTATTCCAAAACCCACAGCATGTATCTATCATTTGGACTGGACAGAAATCACTGAGGTCATTTCGTTAGTTTAGGAAAAATTGAATTCTTTAGTGCCAGCAGGGTAGACTTATGGGAAAAGGAAGGAAAAAAGAGGTGGGAGATTCTGGCCCTCTGAAAGATAAGAAGCTAGAATGGTTTGGGATAGAGTGTTAGATGTTCTTTTTCTTTTGAAAACAAATTTTTAAAAGCCCAGGAAATATAATGTAACCTCTTAATTTTCTTCAGATTTTGTGGAAAATAAAATACATTTTTGACAAATCCTGAATCCTTCTGGATTTATAGAAAAATTACCTTCTTTTTGCCCACATTTACTTAGTTCAAGATAACACATAGTTTACTTTGTATTCTCTTACTTTTCATACTTATTCCATTCAAAGAGATGTCATTATGTTCTTTCTGAGAAGGATCAAAACATTAATCCCACGATCTACATCATTCCTAGTGTCTTCCCTTCTGCATTTCAAGGACAGTTTTCACAAGGTTTACATATGATACTAAAAGCAAGTTTATTCTTTCTATTGTTTTTAAAAAGTAAATATGTAATTTTTAAAACTATGGTCTTCATGATATTGCACATTTGGCAAAGAAATCAATACTGGCATTTCCTTCAAAGAGACAAAGCAAAATGTTTTCGCATTTAACTGCTGGTGGAGATTGGCTTTTATATGTATTCAGTTGCTTCTCTGTATTGCCATATGTCACCTAAAACTGCTGTGAGTGTGACAAAGAAGAATATACAATCTTTATAATTTAAAAAGAAAGTTTAGAATGGAAAAACACTTTTTTAAACTTAGACATTCTTTTATATCCTTCCTCTTGTGTCTCCTCGTTTAATTTATTCTGCGTGTACAGATTAAGTAATTTGACCACTCAAAACAAGAATTAGCAGGTTTTTCAGGTTTTTTTTACACAGTGATCAGAGGTTCATAGGTTACCAGGATGATCAGCTTCTTAGGGGTCATAGTATAAATGAATATAAATTAAAGAGGGACTCAATTAATTCAACTTATAGGGCTTAAAAAAACCCCATGGCAATTTGAACCACTTGAGAAGAGGACAGAAAAAATTATCACAGTGGTATGCAGTAAACACTGAGGTATGTGGAAAAAAGGTCTCAGTCTATTGGTACTTTGAGTCATGGACCACAGATGAAAATGAAGATTTTGCTGTCAGTTGCAGTGGAGTCAGGATATCACTTCTTGGGTTTGTGTTTGCACTGCAACCTGCCAGTGGGGCATCTGTGACTGCTCCTGAAACGTACTTCATTTAATACAGGGTGATTTCAGCAGACAGGTGGGTTTGTGGTAGATCCTGTTGCAATCATGCTTTTAAAGCTTTGCGTCTAAGATTTTCATTGGTTCTTCAATGTTTACAGTCCTCTGTGTAGCTGTTTTCCTCCAAACTGCAGAATTTCTTGTATTAAGGCAGAGATAATGTTCACCTCAGATCCACCAAGTGGGTAGACTGAGAGCAGAATGAATGAAATGGAATTAACTGAATAAATCACTTGATACATTTGTGATGGAACTCTAAAGTCTTGAGAAAGAAATCATTTTATTATGCCACGATCATCTAAAAGGAACCATACTCATAGAGGATATTAGGCTACTTTATTATAGGGCTACTCTGGATTTAGTCTATCTAATAGAGAAACAAATTTATCCTTTAGGTGCTTCCTTTCCAACATGATTTTTTTTCAACAATTTATTGATTGGAAAGTGTTAAAGTCAACGACTTACCTGAAAATTCACTTGCTTTCTACCTCTTCCCTTTCAGCTTTATGGAATATGATGTTTGACCTGCCTCGGTTGTCACTACCTTATCTCAAACCTGATTCTGTAGCATATTGTACATAGACTGTGCCACCATAGCAAAAGAGTAGCATTTTGCAGAGATGTACACGATCATATGGAAGTGGAGAGCCAAGTGAATGTGCATGATCTTAAAGTTTGGGGTGAAGGATGTGATTTTGAACTTTCACTGATTCTTGCACATACCGGTACTTCCCCCAGTCAAAAGCTGGTTAAAGAAATACAATGACTTACAATGAAATCAAACGTGTTATTCAGTAGTTGTATTGTGGAAACATTTAGAAGAAGGTCCAGAGATTAGGTAAATGAGTAAATTAATACAGCTTTACTAGTTACTGGAAATCCACTGAGTTGTAATAACTGTCCACATGCATTAGGTGTGGAGTTACTGGAATTAGCTGCAATGAAAAAAGTATAACCACATTATATTACCTTACATTTCCACAACCAGCAGCAGATCCAGAGGCAGTATAGACTTGCTGTATGGTACTTTCTTACACTACAATAACATGATTGTGTGTTTGAAAGCCAGGCCATTGCCTGAATACCGTGCACTAATCCTTTGCCCAGTGAAAGAGTTCCCCATATTGAACAGCTCAGTCCTACCTTAGTAGCAGTGGCTGGAACCCAAATTCTCATGGGATAATTAGTAGAAGTAAATCAGGCAAATACAAAGCACTAATAGGTATTTGTTCCACACCAAAACCATTATGTGTTTTGGTGTAACTGTCTTCTCAGGCTGAAAACTGCAGAGTTGTTGCAGATCACAACCAGATTTATATTGAATGGATAAGCTCTGAGCCATTATCTCTATGCCTTTTTCAGCTAAAGCATGACACTCTCTTAAAACAGGAAAATTACCTGAAACCTTCTTGTCTTAACCTGAAAATTCTTAGAGTAAAAACATGGTGGCTGGCTAGTTGAGACATAGTTTTGAGTCTTATGAGGAAAAACACTAGTTCTTCACACATCAGCTAGATGAGAAGCCAGATTCTGGCACCTGGTACCTAATCTATCCCCTCTTCCTCAGAAAATAAAATTGGAAAGTGTTGATCAAGGAAAGAGAGGAGGTGTTTTGCTCTGCAGCCTCTTTGCTTAGCTATTCTGGCATCCATTAGTAACTCATCATTAAGACCACCAGAAAGAGTTTCAAGTTTGTAGCCTGCCTTGATTACTTAAAGCATCCAATCATTTTCTAGTTAAAATGCACCCTGGGAGCACATGTGTTAATTGTTGGGGTTTTGCTTCTGCTCAAGACTGCCAGAAAGACCATGTGTTGCTATAAAAACATAAATTGTTACCAGTGGCAGGTAGAAGGGTGTTGCAGCAAAACCTTCCATCTGGCTGGGTTACGTATGTACTCAATGATACTGCCAATAGTAGGTGTGTAAGTCTCTGCTCTTGCTTCCTGCCTGGTTTTAATCTTCCTTGTTTGTACTTAACCACCTCAAAAATGTGATCAGTGAAAAAACAAAGGCAATAAATCTCGGTATTGAAGAAATTCTACCACATCTGACCCTTTGTCACATCTTTATTCTGCACAGAATAGTTTTTGTGGTGCTGGTCATATAAATTCTGTGCCTTTAATCATTTTCAGTCTAAGAGCATAGCCTCCAAATTGCAGAAGACCTCTTCACAAAACTCCCTTATTTGCTCACCCTTTGAGGAATAAAAATATGTAATAAGGGCCAATTTACTCTGTGCTGGTCTACAACACAGCATTAATAAAGAAACTGCCAAGCGTGAAATACAGATTAATTTTTATTTGCTAACATTTAGACCTCAATGTCACCCCTCCCCCGGCCAAAAAAATATCCAGAGTGTAAACCTGCACATTAAGCTAAAATTAACAGTTTTCCGGGCAACTTTGGTTTCAACTGTGTTAACACCCTTTCTTCTGCCATGTGTTGCTTCCCACCTCTAATTAACTAGCTGGAAAGAGTGTAAAAATCCCCCACTCCCAACCACGGAGAGGCTTGGAAAGGCTATTAGTGCACTGGACATGCTGTGTAAAATACTTTGTTTCCTCCTAGCAAATTGTAAAAGTGTCAGTATACAGTGAAGTGTGCACTGAGGTCATGCTTCACATGGGCTCCTTTTAGGACATGCTCTATATTTTCTTTTATCTCAGGAAATGATAAGGTCAGCATGTCCATGCTGGCCTTTACAGATAGGAATGAATAGGTAGTCAGTGGTCTAGAGCTTTCCCAGGTCTTTTTATATATATATAAATATATATCACCTTGCACATATTGCTTAATCTGTGGGAATCTCCAATGAGAGGAAAGGTAGTAGGAGAGCCTTATAGCAACAGGTACCTGCATCCTGCTTTTACAAGGCTGGTTTACTTCTGCATGTATGTGGAAATATTTTCTTTTATTCAATATGCCAAAGAGGAAAACAGAAAAAAAAAATGATTGCTTTGTCTTACTCTGTATCACCTAACTTCCACTGTTCTATAGCTGTTCCTCCTTTTATCCAGTTTGGTTTGTTTACACATTATAACAACTAGAGATAAAGACTGAAGAAGTAAGAAAACCCAAACAAAATGTAGGGTACATTTTACATTAAGGGCTTGAGAGGGAAATTATATGAGTAGATCCTCCAAGTTATTGAACAAAACTGCCCAAGAAACATTAGGTACAAACTGGACTTTGAGTGAATAGTTGCTGGAAAAAACAGTTACATTTTACTTATTGCTGTAAGCAACAAAAAATTTCTGATAATGTGAAAATCTATCTCATTTGTTGCTAAATTATAAGCACAGGTAACAGTTTATGTTTTTACAGAAGTATTCAATGTTCTAAGTACTTTACTATAGGTTGGAAAGTAAAGTTGTAGACTTGGTCCAGAATAAAGTTCTGTCAAAGCCAGAAATTCACTATAGAGGCTTCTGGTGGTGGATAATACAATGATCACTATTACTGTGATGCCTGTTCTCCTCACCCAGTTCTGCCTGCCCTTTTTTTCTCTCTTGAGCCATCATGGCTATAGGAATGGTTCACAACAACAAAGCAGTATGTTAAAACTAGAAATAGAGTGATCTCATCATGGTTTTTAAGGTACTGGGAAACCTTCCTGTTTGTTTTTCCCTGGCATCAGTTTTCCCCTATTATCTGACAATAACCAGTTCAATGTTTTGATAGTCTGCTGAGCAGGTGTCTGAAATCAAAAGAAATGTCACAGTCAAAAAGGCATCACTTTCCCAACTGGATTCCTTTCACTCTGATCTCTGACCTCCACACTGGTGTCCTTTTGTTGCAGGCACTGCGTGTATTGAGCTGTGATTACAAGATGGAAAATGAAACTAGAATGGTGGTTTGTGATCTTGGGAACCCCATGGCGGCTGGCGCAAACGTAAGGGAAATCCAGATCCATTTACTGATTTTTATCTAACTGAATTTTAAAGGGGAGCAAATGGAAATCTATTTAATTAGCAGACCTGTGTCCCAGTAAGCAACATGTAAACAAACTCTTTACTTGGACAGGAAATGGTTGATGTAATAAGAGGCAGAACTGTCCTGAAAAACTTAATTTGTTGTTCTAAAAGATTAATGATGCCAGAGTCTGTGCTCTATTTCTATTTCTATTTACTGTAAAGAAAACGAGTGACTCAGTTTAAATCACAGACGTTGCACTAGTATGATGACGAAAGAAACCCAATTCATGTGATGGTTGTTTCTCCCTTTTAATATTCTTTCTACTTACATATAGTAAATGACAAGCTTTTTTAGCCTGATTCTCATCTTGAGTGCATAAGAGTTGTCTTATCAGTTTATATTATGATTTATATCCATGAAAATGTGGTTGGAATCAAGTTTTCCTTTAAGTTATTGATGTCATTCTAAACATTTTCCTAAGACAGCTATTCATAGATCATACTACACATTAGATGGAACATTGGTAGCCTTGTTTTTAGACAGAAGTGGAATGGCATAATGATTAACTATTGACAGCAGATAAGGATTAAATGTAGGTTTAGAGATTAAAAAAGTGCTACCCATTCCACAGTTGTCATCACTTGTCCCTATTTCATGACAAAACAATTCAGGGCAATTCATGAAGTTCTGAACCCAGGAATGTTTGGTCATGGATGCCCTTGCAGAGGAATTCTAGCAGTGTTCATAAATTCATAAATGATATGAATATTTAAAGAAAAACAAATAATCCAAGCTTTTATACCTAGACAAAAAGCTGCCCTGATAAAAATTAAGTAGCCAACAGCATGAACATATATGAGGAATAAACAACAGCTTTTAATTGAAAACTAGCGCTGTTTGTTTTTCATAATTGGACCTGGGGCTTTGCAAAGAAACCAAATAAAATCTCCTTATTATTTTCAAAATCCTTACTAACTTCAGGTTTGTCCAATGGAAGATCAATATTTCACTTTCCAGACTCTCCATAGAGGGAGTGTTCCTGCCCTCTTAAGATCTAGAAGCAGTTCCTGCCTGATCCTCAATAAAAGAACCAAATGGGTGGCATAATAGGAGACTAGGACTAGAATAAGCTTGTTTTAATCAGAGGGTTAGCTTCAGATCAGTCACAGAACTTCTGAATGTGAGACCAAGTGTCTCATGCAGTCATCTGCTTTCATGGTCACAGGCAGTCCCAGAGACACTTTTTGGGATTACAAGGAGCTGCAAACCATTGAAAAATGAACTTCAGGTGATGGATCTACTGGGAGCAGGAACCTGCCTCTGTCTCTAGAACTACTGTAGACTAAAAGTCTGAAGGGGGTACTATGAATATGTTCTGAGAAGGACATAGAAGAGAGGGCTAAAATGTTTTGTAGCTTTTTATTTTATTGTACTAAATGAAACTCCTAAAAAGTACAAGTAATTGAAAACATGTCCGAGGAATGGAGTTTTCATAATGGAATGATGGTAGGCAATGATGGACCAAAGCACTAGATGAATCCCAAATGAAGACAGATAATTTCTTGTACAGCAAAATTTAGATATCTGCATAGTGGTTTCCTAATTGGTCTCACAGCAGAAGCAAATTCCCAAAACACAGGTGGAAGTGGACAGGAATCTTGTGGACAATTGGGATGTGGTGGTGGGGAATGAGAGAATGTAACCCCATGAGTCTGGAAGAGAAAAGGAAGACTAAACACAAGAGACATTAACATTGTATACCAAGCTAGGAGCAAATCTTTGTGACTTGAATATTATCATAAACATAAGCAAAGGTAAGGTCTGAGTGTGGAGGTGTTAGATAACATCCCCTCACACTCCTCCCTTTGAATCCAAAGTACCATTTCCACACCATCGTTGACCCAAAATACTAGGAGTGTGAAGACTTTGGGATGCTACTTGGTGACCACTAAAGCAGTACTGCTCTACCTGTCTCCTTGAATACTCATAGCATAAGTAATCCTGTTTTTCTTCCAAATCAGCTCTAGAGCTGCCATAAATACATTGTTACCAAATATTCCTAAGCAAAATATTTCATAAAGAGCATCTTAGAAGTAGCAGAGTAAACCAGCAGGGTTCATAACGTGTTTAAGGACATTCTGACTTACAACAAAAAATCCAACCCTTGAAAACTGAGGCATATGAAGATAGAGGATTAAAAAGCCAGGTGGCAAAAATGTTTGATTATTGAGTGAAAGCTTAAAGCCTAACTTTTTGTCTCTGAAACCAGCTCTCCTGGAAACTTAGTAAGGGTGAAAGGACTTGAGCTTTTTCAGTCCGAATGTATTTATGATGGCAAATGTACTTCCAAAAGTGAAATACCAGCCTTTTGTACAAAGTGCATAAATCATGAAAGGTTGCTCTGATCCATTTCCAGTTTTGCAAAACAATTCGGCTCTGGCAGAAGATCAGTTATTCTCAAAATATTCGGTCAGAAAGGGACTCTGTGGAAGTTGTGAGGGTGTGGGAAGGGAGGGTTAGGTCAAAATCAAACATTCCTAAAACTCTTAACTATTGAGTCACTGTAATAACTTTTCAGCACCCTAAAATCCTAGAATTCTTGACTCTTCAAGATCAACTTTTTGAGTATGGGGGTTATGTTGGGATTTTGTGAAATAACCCGTGGGATATTGCTGCGGCAGGCTACAGAGTTGCCTGGCACTTCACATCTTCAAAATACATTACTGTCATCAAAATTGGTATATCTCTGACTTAAAATCCTTTACTGGCCACAAAAATCACTTAACCTTTTCAGTAGTATCTGTGGCTGAAAAAAAGATGAAAGCTAAAAAAGAAGATAAAAAGAAATGGGAAAGAAAACCACAATACCATATGTCCCAGAATACAAAATAAATGTCTGTGATACCGTCTCACTGGCAGAGAGTGCTCAAAGTGCTTATTTATGACACACAGAGAGGTAGGTTTTATTATACATTCTGGTAGAAAAATTTGGAAGTTAATCGAAATTAATAAAAATCAGAGTAGAAGACAGGAAAGCTTGGAAGACGTTGCCTATTTCTTGGTGTGTACCGTACTGATTCTTCAAGAACACAGAGGTTTTATCTTTCATATGCACCCTAAGACACTTCAAAAGAAGCTTGTCCTCTGGTTCCCAGTGTACTCTTAGATCCTATGAAACATCGTAACAGGTTAAAGCTTATCAGTAATATCAGGAATGTCATATATTTCAAAGACACGTGATGTTACTAACATGGAAAATAATGCAATTTTAACAAAGCTAACCACCTGGGAATTTTTAATTAAAATTGAATTATTCTGATAAAATGAATGTCCTACTAAAATACAGAGGTTGAGTGATTGCTAAGTTCCAAGCTCAAGCAAATGCAACTCCTTTGGCCTCTGCGTTTTCACCAAGAGCATGTGAGCATCTTTGCCCCGTTATTAGTAGCAGTGTCAAGTACTACTTGACATCAACAAAGTCATACGACCATACAAAGGCTACATCTGCAGTTTATTAGACTCATATAGTAGGAGTGTGTTTCAGTATTAAATAAGGGATTAAGCCTCAGGGGTATAATAGATCATCAAAACTGCAGTTCACGTCTGCTCTGTCTGAGGAAAATTTTATCTTTGGTTCATTAAATCTTTATTTCTGCTATAGTTGGAAACCAATTTATATAGATTGATTAGTAAAAACAGTAGGAGAAATGTTGTATATTTGAAATTTTTGTCTCAGAGATTAAAAAAGTAATATTTTTAAAAGTGAATTAAATATCAATACAGTTGTTAAAATCACCTTTAAAAAGTGGTCTTAAAAATAGCCTACATCTCTATTCCAAGTCACTGTTCAGCTTCTGTTTAATTTAATGAGCATTATCTTTTCATTTAAAAGATTTTACTTCCAAAAAGAGAGATTAGCTATAACTATGACATTGAAATTATCAGAAGTCAAGGATTTGAACTTGCCATTTCTTTTATGATGACAGTATTGCTTTCAGCATAGGACAGCTCAAGGAAGTAACGGAAACATGTTAGCTAAGTCTCATTCTGGAAATGGATTACCATTCAGTGATGCCACCACTGCAAGTGAGGAAAGGAGAACCGAATGAAAAGTCTAAAAAATAAATACTTGGGGAAAAAGGAAGTAATTAAACATCTGAAATGACACCCGCAGAGGAAAATGCCTTCTCTGCAGTGATGTTCAATCTAGGTCCCAAACATAAAACTCTACATTGTTGTGTCCTGTCGCTGACAATGCTGCCCCAAGTATGCTAAGGAGAGTGTGCCAAGCAGACAGCTCTTTTTCTTGTTCCTGCCACCCCCACCACCCCGCCTCCCCATCCCCCTGTAACATAATCAGATGTTGGCAGAGATGGAGGAATGATGTCCTCATTTCCTAATGCTTTTTGATGATTTTCTCAGGAAGATTGCTCCTCCACATGGAGAATAAGACTATACATAACCATCCTTTTTAAAAAAATGAAAGCACAGCGTGCAAGTTATCTGGCAGGAAATTCTACCATCAGGCAGTAGAGGAGGTAGGGGGGAGTGAGAAGCTGTACAAGATTACAGGCTGTAGACTTTGCTGTCAGTCTCAATGCAAGTTTCACATTTCAAAAATTACCAGATTTTAAAAATGTGCAGTTGAAATGAGGCAATTAAAACCATTAATTTAAACATGGCAGCACAATTTTACTAATTTAACATATAGGGGAGATGGCATCTTCCCCTGCCACTTACCTACTGGGGCTGTAAATACATCCAACAAGTAGGTTACAGAGCCCCCACCATGTGCTATTGTATATTCCTTCTTTAGGTAGTTCTGCAATTCTATTCTGTCTTCTGAATTAACTTGTTCTGCTCTACTCCCTGCCCTTCTTGAAAAGCAAATGGAAAACACCAGAGGGAAGAAGCAAGGTCTGAGGAAACACAAGGGAGCACCAGTGGAAGCTTTTATCTCCTTCAGTTTTGGGGACTGTGTGTTTTACCCTCTATTTTCTGTGGTCACACACTGCAAACTGTGGCAAACTGAACTGCAAATAAAACTTCAAAGTTGTAGTTCTCTTGATGGAACCACATGAAAATCTCAAACCAAATCAAACTGAACATCAAGCTGCTGCTAATTTTGCCAGTAGAAGGAAAACAGGTGATGAGGCAGCTCCACAACACCTAAAGCACACAGCTCATATATAACCTCCTGGTTACAGAGACAGGGGGAGGAGTAGGAAACTCTGGGCAAAGGCATGGATGGATGTATGCAAGCAGGGGTGAGAGGTGCCAGACAGCTATTTTCTTTTGGCTTGGCAAAGTAAAGCAAAGCCTGTCTGGATGAAGAAGGGCCCACCCCTGTGTTCTTGGGAGTATGCTTCTCTGTTCCTCTTGATCTTTCCTCTGTCTAGCCAAGTTTTCCATCTGGTGACATATACAGGCAGGATGGTATTTTTTTCCTGAAAACAACTGGATGATATTGTTTCATATATTATTTCATATTAATTTTAAAAAGCAACAGTATTCTATATAAGTCTGTGAATGCAATGTTGAACCATACTGCTTTTTTTGATGTGGAGACATTAACCGTTTTTAGTAACCCTTTGTTTTGTTTCTTTCTCAGTTCTCTACAGGCATTCGATTTTCTGTTCAGCATTTTGAAAATGCAGATTTCAGCATCAATTTTGAGCTGCAAATAAAAAGGTTAGATGTTTTATCAACAGTATGGTTATTTAAATTCTAAATTCCTATTGATATTTGAAGTTTAGTGTATAAGAAGGTCACTCTAAGTCTTCAGTGTCAGTAGTTATTTCATGGACTTTCCTATGGTAGCTTTCTTCAGGATGATTTGTGGAGTTGGAGCCTTGTTACCTTTTAGCAAGATCAGTCTTAGAGTTATTCTGTGGATTTTATTTTGTTAAAATTCAGGTTAACTGATTTTGGTCAGTGATCCAAGGGTCTTCTACAGATTTGCTAAATTTGCATGTTGTTTCCCCCTTCAGAATTAATGAACAGTGATCACTTTGTGACAAAGTTCTGTATTTAAAAACATATCATGCTCTAAAAAAAAAAATAGATGTGCCACTTCTTCATGACAATTTGGAAAATAGGAGAGCAGTTAAAATGTGCTGAACAGATTTACTGGCATGAAGAGAGAAAACTTTCAGTTTGACTTTTCCCATTATTTTTCCCCATATTTGTGGGGCTGAAATATTACTGCTGGAGAATCTTCTGGTTTATGCTGAGCAGTACTTTCTTCACAGGGTCACAAAAAACCCAAGACGGCCTGGTTAGGATAGATAGCAGCAAGAACAAACCTGTAACTTTTTCAGTAGGTTGCAGGGCTTCTGCTCCATCTGTCCTCATCAAATACACACTGGAGCTCCTGATGGGGCCCTCCCTGCCCCACACACACAGACTTAATTGCTAATGTCTGGCTTTTAATGAGAGCCTTGATCATGTTCACTATGGTAAATAATTGAGACATTTCAAATGCATGTCATGTTTCCATAATGTAACCCTTGAAGGCGAGGACATGCAGAAACTCAGGAAGGGCACAGCAACACCCCAGAAGACAGAGGTGCCTGGTCAGGCCTCAGCTCTCTCCTAGGGTTCTGGCTGGTGAGCTGGAGATCATGCAAACCTGAGCATGGGCTCCTCCAAAGAGAGATACAAGATGTAAGATCTAGCTTGTAGGTCCCCTGTCCATACCACTGTTCACTGTCAGGTAATTAGTGCAAGCAGGACAGTTTTAAATGGGTATCAGAGGTTTTGTCACTGCCCTTTTCATGCTATGAAATTGGGGGGATTCAGAGCTTTCTGGGTAGCTAGATCTTTCCAAGTAATAAGAGTTGAGGGTAGGTCAATTTTCATAGAAAAAAGTGAGAATGCTTTACTGAGGAATAAGTCTGAACTTCAGGAAATAGCAGCATCTCATGCTTCCTCCATGAGTGTGACACACTAAAATGTAAAGGGAGGAGATCTGTTGGGCTACCAAAAAGGACAATTTCCACAGACTGCTATCAAAAAGCTGATGAACACCTAGGTACTTTAAAAAAAAACCAAACAAAACAAGTCAAACTCCCTGCTTTATCCATTCATTTTCAAGCAGCACTACAGTTTGTGCATTTCTGTGTCCTCAGTGAAAACAATCTTAACAGAAAAAGGAATCAGAAATCCACAAGGCAGAAAGAGGAAATTACCTAAATGGAAGGAAAGGGAAATGGAGAACATGTCTGCATTTGTGTCCTGGTCTGAGTTACTTAAAAGAGAGACCTTTAATTTACTCCAAAACATCAAGTGGAAAATAAATATTTTGATTTGCAAGGCTGAAGTTCATTACTTTTCGGAAACAAGCAAGAGCCTGAGTAGTGTCTTGAAATATGATTCCTTTTTCTGATGTGGATTTTGCTAGGCAATTATATACCCCTCAGAGAGGGAGATGTCCTGTCACTTTTATTTAAACTATTTTCTTCTCTGCAAAATACCAGAAAGCACAAACAAGATTTGAATACTGTATCTATATGATCAAAATCTGCATTTTCACTCTATGGAAAGTAGTATCATTATACATATTGGAGAGCAGCTTATTCTAACAAATTAGCAGTAGAGACGTTTTTATACTTTAAGCAATTTTTTTACTTTTGTACTCAAAACAATGGCCGTAGAGGATTGCATCAGAAGTTAAAATTATGTTTGAGGGGAATCTGCATTAGTTTACAAACAAATTAGAGCTGCTCCTAATTTTAACAATCTGTAACCAGAAAGCCTGGATCAAAGCAGTATTGTCCTTTACTCCTCAGCAGTCAGTTGCTGGGAATGCTGGCCTCTGAATGTTTCCATTTGACTGATGTTACCCAGATGTGATAACAGTAAACTGTGACAGCAATAGAAACTTAGTCTCTGTGAAGCAAGGGAGTATTTCCACACTTGCTTAAAAAAAAACCCTCCAAACTTAGTATCATTAATCCTACAATTAATTGAATTCTGAGTCTGTAATTATTTATTTTCACTATCCCTATGAATTTGAAGCTGCAAACCTTTCTTTATATGAATGCGCTGCGGTCACAGGAGTGGCCTTTTGAAGTAAGAGAAACTACCTTTATTACTAAGGATCTGCAATATGAAAAGAGAGCACTGGGCTTTAAACATAGTAAATATATTTTTCATTGTTAAGTAGGATTAAGAGTGTAAACACTCAGGACAGGTGAGGGGAGAAAATAAGAAAGGTAAAGAAACAGATTATTTTGGTTCTTTTTCTCCAAAGATTGTCATGCAGAAGTCACAAGCTTGGAGAGTCATAAAAATAAATGTTATTATAACAAAGCCTATGTTGTTCATTAACCCTGTCTTCCTCCAATGCATGAGATACCCTTGTATTCTATTAAGATATTGCTATCCGTACAGATAGCCTAGTTGAAAAGGGGAATTTACATAATATTCTGAGCTAAATAAATTTGTATCATACTCACATACAGGGTTCTTTAAAGGACATTTGAGTTGGTTGTATTATTAAACATGTGATTAGCTCAAATAATATCAAACTTACAGAATCACAGTATAATCATGATTGGAAAGGACCTCCTAGATCACCGAGTCCAACTATACCTACAAGAACAAAAAAACACCTAAATACCTGACCATTATGAAAAAATAATACATCCCAGTGTCCTACAAGACTGCAGAGTGGTAAAAGCAAACCCATTCTGTAATATGCCCAATGGCATCACTTCCTAGTTTTAGCCTGTGGTATTCAGTGTTGTACCTGTAAGTCTACAGTTCTGCTAAATGACCTTTTTTAACCCTTATATGTATCTTTTCCAGCTCTAACAAGATTAATCCTACTAGCAATTTAGTTAACCTCCGTATCAACATCAGTGCTATGGCTGAAGTACAGATCAGAGGGTAAGTATTCAGCCATTTCAACTGATAGTGATAACTGTGTTTTGTATCAAGGCTTTATAATTTGACATATTTTAATCCCAAATGCCTTATCTACCAAGAACACCTTGGATTCCCAAGGATTATTGCAGGATGGAGCTACTAAGGACTTATCAGGTCATGTAGGGCAGGACTGCCTGCATGGACTCCACTAAATTTACTGAGTGTCTGTGCAAATGCAGCACACTGTAGAATCCCACGTTGTAGTGACACCAGTCGGAGCCAGCTTTGTATTTGGGCATTCAAATGGTATATGAATGTTACTAGTACAAAATGCCTGTTCATATGTGTAGGTGCCACTTAGGCACTTAATTCTGAATACGAAGGCAGAATCTGCTGCTTTTATGATTGGAATGATGAAACACATTATGGCAAGGCATACACTAATAGAGAGCAGAGTGAGGCCTTTGGAGAAAGGATGATAAGGAATGAGCTATGACCAAAGGTCAGCTAGCTACTACTGTAGGATTCTGAAACAGGTGCCTGTCTACTGACACACAGGATACTGAAACTAAGCAAGCACAGGATATGATCAAAGATGATTATTTCTATCTCTGTTTTCCCATACAGCTTAGTTTCAGAAAGTATAAAATGCAATTAGGTGATGATAAGAATATCAGTCTACCTTGTAAAATCTTGGAATTAGGCTCCTATCCTGGCATCCTGAAGGAAGTCAGCAGGATGTTCTTTTAAAGCAAGTAATTGTCTGGGATCTCAGATTTCCTACATCACCTCTTCTCAAACTACAGCTCTAGACCTTAACCGTTGTCAGCTCTGCAAGGGGAGAACAGAAGGTACAAACCCCAGCTTTACTTGCACAGTCAGAGCATGAGGCCTGGCTGCTGCAAGAGGGTAGATGTCTCTTATATGATGCACCTGAAGGGGCTGCCTTATGTGTAAACAACAAAAACATGCATTTATTTAGGCTTTTATGGGTTTATAAAAATCCATTAATTGTTACCACTTCCAAGACAATACTTTGACTACCTAGTGCTAGCAGAGAGTCCACTCATTTTGCAGATGACAGAGATCACGTTTTCTCCTCTAATGATCAACAACAGAGATTTTTAAAGCATTTTTTATAACATTTTGTAACTGTTTTCCAGGTTATGGGTACATACATGAGACTTCTCAGGAAGAGCTGCTTCCAGTGCTGTGGGTTCTGGTTTTTTCAGAGGGGTTGCTCATCACTCTCATAGAAAAATCTTACAAACTTTTTGTATTCTTAGCAAACTTTTTAGAAACTTTTCACCTCCATCATATTCTTACTATGCCACAGTGGTTTTTTTATGAAAAGTTCTGTAAGAGGTAAATAGGTAGACACCAAAAAATGACTAAAACATCCTCAGTTCTTAAAAAGAGCATGCCCAAAAGTGGAAAAAGTGGCTTGAATTGCTGCCTGCAGTGCTGAGAAACAGGTCATTAAATACAGAGGAATTACTTAATTGTGTGACTTCCAGTTACTTTTCTTTTAATTCTTTTAGTTTTTTTATTAGCTATAGCATGCATCTACAAAGGAAAATTCCCAAATACTTTGTTGGCAGATTCTTCTAATTACTCAGAGACGCTCCAAGGCAACTATTTGCTCACAATTTCCTAGATAAAAATAAAAGGGAAACTGTGTCCACATTTGGACTGGAAAATATCTTTCATTGGTTTCCCTTCTGCTCTTCACAGAGTAGCATGAAGTGAGACTGGAATCATTGTACATTTTACTGATGAAAAGTAACAAGTTCTCAAATTGTGCGTATGCATACATGCATATATTCTTGACAGTGGACCCATGCAAATACTGCCTTTATAAGAAAGGGAGAAATCTTCTTCAGTATCTTATTCAAAAGAAATTTAAGATAACTCCTGAGATAGTTCATTCAATGAGCAGTTGCTCTGATAACTGAGATTTGATTATTCTGCTTACCCTTTTTTTCTATGAAAGTGTTTTATAGTTGTTATCACGTACTGGTGAAAGAACACTAGAGGAATGAGGGATTCAGGAAGGTAATTTGGACTGGGAAGATTTGCAGCTGGCAGAATTCTTATTATATGTCACACATAAGCATTTTCTGTAGAACGTACTTCCTTTATATAATTTTTCAGTGCTCTTCTTTGATTGATCACTATCAGCTAAAACTCTAGGAAAAGTCCTTATCTAATAAATCCTTCAAACGTTTAAAATAGTCTCAGTTAAATACAAGATAAAATAGTCAGAGGATTTCTGTTTAATACTTTGATGTTCAAGTCCTCAAAATACATGCAAAATCTGTTAAAATAATATTTTTAATTTATTTTTAAATGATTGTAAGCAACCATTTAAATTGAGTGTCAGCATTTACACTTTGCACTTTGTAATTCGGCGGAAAAACAAAACACTACCCAGTGAGTGTGATAGAAAACGCTGGCTTTTGAAACATCATGCCTGGTTTCTGATGCTTGGCATCTACCACCTCTCTGGGCAATCTGTGCCAGTGTTCCACCACCCTCATCACAAGAGATGTCTTCCTTATATCTAGTCTAAATCTCCCCTCTTTTATTTTAAAAGCATTACCCCATGTCTTGTCAGGCCCTGTTAAAAGACTGTCCCCATCTTTCTTATAGTCCCTCTTTAAGTACTGAAAGGCTGCAGTAAGGTCTTCTTGGAGCCTTCTCTTCTCCAGGCTGAGCAACCCCAACTCTCTCAGCATTTCTTCAGAGGAGGGGTGCTCCAGCCCCCTGATCATTTCTTTGGCCCTCCTCTGGGCCTGTTCCAACAAGGACTCACCAGAGTGGAGTAGAGGGGCAGAATCACCTCCCTCAACCCGCTGGCTGTGCTTCTTTTGATGCAGCCCAGGATACAGTTGGCCTTCTGGGATGTAAGTGCCCATTTCCAGCTCATGTCCAGCTTTTCTTCCACCAGTACCCCCAAGTCACTCTCTGTAGGGCTGCTCTCAATCTCTTCATCCCTCAGCCTGTACTGATACTGGGGATTGCCCCGGCCCAGGTACAGTCGTACATATATTTTTTAACAACTTGATACAAGAACAAACAGTTGTATGACCTCTATTCTCAGCATTTATGTAATCTACTCTATTTATTGGCAGCAGTTCAGGTTTTTGGAGGCCTGGGTCAAAGAAAGCAAGCTAATGTATTCCCAAAGCATATATTTAAAAGATACCACTATATTGCTTACCTTCTTGTCTCTAAAATGTGCCAGACTCCAGCAGACACAAATGGAAACAAGTTTTAATCAAGCAGGCCCAATATTATTATAACAGCACTGAACTCCATATGCAGTAGATGTCAGTTCTGGTGGGAAAATTCCACCACAGCATGCAGCTTATAATAGAGAAAGTTGTGCCCTTCAGTTAGGGTGACTTCACTGGGTTACATCTAACCAGAAAAAAAGTATTTCAGAGAAATTGAACAATGCTCCTTACAGGCTATGGAACAAAGTCATTCTGGGGAGTCTCTCCAATAGTTAAAAGTCTTCAAACCTGCAGAAGAACAGTAACCAGTCAGACTTCTTTAAGCTGCTGAAAGTTTTGTTCCCCCTACCTTCAGTCTAGCTCCGTGTGGGACACCTTTGTCCCTGCATTTCAGTCTGCTTTCTGACTAGGATGCCTCCTCCATATGCCTTGAAGATGCTTTAGGGAAACTTCAGGTCTCTGCTTGAGCCTCCTCCAGAAGCCACCAGCATGCCACAGGAGCCTGGAGAACTGTCCTTCAAGTGGTGCAGGATTTTCCAGCACCTTCTACATTATTTCTGTTTGTCTCAATTGTACTTAGGAAAACACTACACTGAGTAGTTATTGGAAACGTTTTCCTTCATTTCTGGATGCTTCCATGTCTCACAACTGTTAAAGAAAACAAGGGCTTCAGTTCAAAAATGTATTTGTCAAACAAAAGTGTGTAGAAAGAGAGAATCCTTAATAAATACCCCAGCAGGAATCTACCACCCAAGAAACACAGGGAATGGACATGTTTTGCCTACTTACCAGGACTTTGGAGAACTGCTGTCTCAGTGGCACGCACAGGAGCAAACTTTGCTTGTTTTAACACAAGGGTTACCTAAAAAGACCAGTGTGGCTGGGGCTGGGCTCCCTGCTGTCGGTCATTAGGCACTGATATTCACAAATACCAAATTCCTTCTTCCCCTTCCTCTGAGCCGTGATCCTCAGCTGGAATTGCAAACTGCAGGTCCTGCTGCTTCCAGTAAACACTGAATATTTAAACACAGGCTATTTAAAAATGAAGTATATGGTAAAGAAATGCCATTTCTCACAAATGACTTGAGAATTATAAACAAAGCTGTAGGAGGAACAGCTGCCTGTATCTCCAAGGTGTTGGTCCAAGCAAAAATCCTGTGAAACTGATGCTGACCACAGTCACAAAGACCTTTGCCACATACACAGAATTCTGTGAATGCAGGAAAACACTCTCTGGTCTTTACATTCTCCATTCCTGTAAAGCAATGGAGATGTGCAGCATTTCCAGGAGCCTAATGAAGGGTTGAGGAGAGCTGATAGCTGTAGGCTCAACCCAAGGTTATTAACCCCAGCCAAGCATTAATCCACAGGAAGTACCCTCCTCTGATGTTCTTATTGCTGATAACAAGCTGAAAATGAAATAAGCCATGTACAGTAGGTGAAAGGATTTATTTTTCCGTGAGTGCTGTATTTCCTTTCTTTGCTGGTTCAAGAAAATTAATGCCTTTACTGTACCTTAGCCAATCAGGCTGCATGTCTAATGTCTGCTTCTTTAATAATATAACATATCCTGCTATCTCCATTACAGATTATTTTTATAAGCCGTATAAATCATATCCAGAATCCTGCTTAATATGAATTACTTAGAATTGAAAACATCAGGCTTTTTTCAGGCTTTTTTCTGAATGCAAATCACTGCACAACTACAGAAACCTGCTGGGACTTTGTGTGAGAAGTCTAGTGCTGTAGAATAAAAGATGAGGAATGACTTGAACCAGAAAATGAAAAATAATCAGTGTAATAAGGAAAAATTATTCTTCTGTAGACCATCTCATAGATGCTCAGCACCATGAACTTACTTGCCAAATCCAATATTAAACTGATCTAATTTTTCATTTCAAACACTTTTGATAGAAAAGATAGTTCCCTTTTATTAGATGCCATCTATGTTAAGAGGCTGATTTGGCTATCCCTATATAGTCATTTGGGGCAGTTTTCTTCATATTGCTTATTCCTAATATAAGCCCCAAGGACAGGTTAAATGTTCTGGTAATAAACATTTGGCTGCTCTCAATATTTTAAAAGAATCAAGTTATGGCATAGCCAAATAAGTTCTGGAAAGCAATAAAAGTGCTGGCTTCATGTCACCAGTAAACACTCAAATATTTGAAGAGAAAACTCTTTTTTAAAAAAAAAGCCAAGACAGAATGGACACGGCAAATACCAGAACTATAAACCTGGACCTCAGGAGAGCATTCCTCAGGCTTTCCAGGGTTCTGCTTGGAAGAATTCCATGGGACATGACCCTAGAGAAAAGAGGAGTCCAGGAAAATTAGTAATTCTGCAGGATCACCTCCTTTAAGCTCAAAAACTGTCGATCCTGACAAGCAGGAAGTCAAGGAAATGTGGCAGGAGGCCTGCATGGATAAGCAAGGAGCTCCTGGTAAAACTCAAACATAGAAAGGAAACATAAAAGAGGTGGACGCAGAGTCAGCTGATCCAGTACAGGAGCTGGGTGAGGAATATACAGACAGTATCTGAGCATGCAGGGACAGAGTTAGGAAAGTAAAAGCCCGCCAGGAGCTGAGCCTAACAAGGGACTTAAAGGGTATCAAGGAGGCTTCAATAAGTATATCAGCAGCAAGAGGCTGGCATGGGAAAATACGGGCCTTCTTCTGAAAGGGACATGGAAAAGTCTGAGTTACTCAGTGCCTCCTCCACTTCGGTCTTTACTGGTAAAATCTGCATACAGTGATCCAAAGCCTCTGCCACCAGAGAGAAAACCTGCAGGAATCAACATTTACTTTCAGTGGGGAGGAATATCAGATTATGGACATGTTGGAGTGGGTCCAGAGGAGGGTCATGAAGATGATCTGAGGGCTGGAACATCCCTCCTACGAAGACAGGCTGAGAGAGTTGGGCTTGTTCTGCCTGAAGAAGAGAAAGTTCTGGGGAGACCTTATTGCAGCCTTCCAGTATCTGAAGTGGGCCTACAAGAAAGGTGGGGAGGGACTTTTTACAAGGTCTTGTAGTGATAGGATGAAGGGTAATGACTTCAAACTGGAAATGGGTAGATTTAGGGAGAAATTTTTCACTCTGAGGGTGGTGAGGCACTGGAACAGGTTGCCCAGGCAAGTTGTGGATGCCCTCTCCCTGGAAGTGTTGAACTGTTGAATGGGGTTTTGAGCAATCTGGTCTAGTGGGAGGTACCCCTACCATGGCAGGGAGTTGGAACTAGATGTTCTTTAAGGTCCCTTCCAACTCAAGCCATTCTATGATTCTAAGAATGTGATTAGGAGTAATCAGTGTGGATTTATGTAGGGGAGATCACACTTGACCAACCTGATAGTCTTCTACAGTAAGATAAATGAGGTTCATATAGGTGGACAAGGGGAGAGCATTCATTGGTTTTTATCTTAACTTTAGAAATATTTTTGACATTGTCAAAATGAATGAAGAAAGGTGGACAGAGAGGTGGATTCAAATCTGACTGAACTGCTAAGGTTATAGTGTTGTGATCAGCACTCTGAAGTCCAACTGGAGGTCCACCACTAATGGTGTACCCCACAAGTCAATCCTCAGGCCAGTACTGTTTAACGTCATTAATGACTTGGATAATGGGACAGAGTACACTTTCAGCAAGTTTTGCAGATAGAAAAGTGAAAAGAGTGGTTTCTATACCAGATGGTTGTACTGCCCTTCAGAGGAACCTTGACAGGCTGGAGAAGTAGGTTGGCAGGAATTTCATGAAGTGTGACAAAGGGAAATGCAAAGTCCTGTACCACAGGAGAAATAACCCTATGCACGAGTGCAGCTGAGGGCCAACCAGCTGGAAGGCAGTGTTCTAGCAAAGGATCTCTGGGTCCAAGTTGAGCACGAGCCCACTGTGTGTGCCCTTGCAGCAAAGAAAGTCAACAGCCTCTTGGGCTGCATTAGGAAGAGCATTGACAGGAGGTCGAGGGAGGTGACTCTTACTCTCCACTCAGCACTGGTGAGGGAACTGGAGTACTGTGTTGAGACCTGGGCTGCTTGGGACAAGTGACACACAGACATACTGGAACAAGTCCAGCCAAGGGCCACAACGATGAGTAAGGGGTTGGAGCAGAGAGAGCTGGGACTGTTCAGTCTGGAGAAGAGAAGGCTCAGGAGAAACCTTATCAGTGTATATAAATATATGATAGGAGGGAGTAAAGAAGACAGAACTAGGCTCTTCTCAATGACATCCAGTACCAGGACAAGAGAGAAGAAGCACAAATTGAAATACAGGAAATTCCATTTAAACATAAGATAAAACCTTTACTGTGAGGGTACTCAAACACTGGAATAGGTTCCTCCTGGAGTTTGTAGGGTCTCCATTCTTGGAGGTATTCAAAACCCTGCTGGACATGGCCCTGAGCATTCTGCTCTCATTGACCCTGTTCTTAGCATGTGGTTGGAGTAGACAATCTCCAGAAGTGCCTCCCAGCCTCAGCAGCTCTGTTAAGTTGGGCCATGTTCATCCAACCTCACCCAAGTTGGCTCCCAGGTTTAGGCTATGCTTTCTTTTGGGTCATTTTCACTAAAGACACCTTTCTCCATTAGTGGAGGAAAGAAACAGCAGGCCAAATTATCATGGAGTCTTCTTACCTAAGTCTGTGCTCCACAAAACAGCTGAGAGGGGAGAAGCAATTTGTAGAGACTGTTTATATCTTTGATGAACAGGAAATTCCAGAGAAAAACACCACCTAGCAGGGACAAAAAGCTGTTGAATAATCACATAGGAACCAAGTCTTGCCAATGGAGCAGAACTCCTAAATGTGCGAGTAGAAGGAATTAGGAAGTGACAGCAGCATTCCAAATACACTGGACTGTAAAGTTGGTGCCAAAATGAAAGATTGCTTTACTTATAAGGCTCTGTCTTTCCATAAACTAGTAGTCAAATACTGTGTTGAATTCTGGTAATCATATTTCATAAAGGATTGAGGCAGGTAGCAGAAATGATTATGAGCTTCAAAAATATTCTCGTACAAAAGATTAGAATTATTTACCTCGGGGAGTCTAATGAAAAAGGGTATCATGCTAGTTATAACTCCTAGCCCTCTGGGTCCCAGTGGACATACTAGCACTTCACTATTTAATGCTTTTCAGAGCATATCAAAGGACTTTCAGAAGAGATCCATATCATTACCCCATCTTTATGTGGGATGGTCTATACAAGATAAGCTACATGTAGTGTCACCCAAAAAATCAGTTGCAGAGACGGAATTTGAATCTGGTTTGTTGACATCCAGAAGAGCATGGTAACCACTCAGCCATTCTTCCTTGGGATAAAAAGAGGACATTGTTTGACCATGGGGTCTTCTGTCTGTAACAAAATACCATTCAGTGGAACTGAAATGTGTCAAATTCAAAGTGAGCTGAAAGATTTACTTGATACCTGGTATACTTAGCCTGCAAAAGTTAACTCCAGTTAGATGTTGACAAGGCCAAGAGCTCAACAGGATTCAAAATAGGTATGTGGAAAATACTTGTATCCATTGCAGTAAATGTTGCAACCATTAAGATTCTTTTAAGGGACATGCACTTTCACGTGTCAGCACTTATGCCAGTTCAGAACAGATTTACACAGATATTTTTCCTGTGGACATACCAGCACTTAACTACCATTTCAAGGCAGTTTGCACAGAGTGGGAGATTATTGTCAAGGTCAGAACAGCAGAATGAGACACGCAGTGATGTAGTGTGTCAGTGCCTACTTCTGAACGAGGTGAAAGCACTAATTAGAAGTCACAGCATATGCTGAGCTATATGATGTAACAGTTTTCAGGCATTCTGAACCAGGCAAGGTAATGCCTGATCTAATAAGATTTTATAAATACAAGCAAGTGTAAATGAAACACAGAGAACTTACAGAACTTACATTTTGTTTTGTCAGCACATCTTTGGGTTTGTTGAACTGCTTAATCAGAGCTATAAAAATATTTTACTAGGCAGCCAGTTAAACAATGACTGCTATACATTCCTATTACAGTTGCACAATGTAGTAAAAATGCAAGGTGAGTTGTTCTGGGTTTTTTGAGCTCTACTACAACAGGAAATCAATTAAGTGAAGTGCAAAGATATTTGTTCCTCTTGTTGTTCTTTGATGGGAAGTCACAGCCATTCCTTTGATGCCATCAGGGAGCTCTACTAGCTCGGTATCAACATAGGCCTGGAAATCTTCTCAAGATACCTGTGTTTGTTGTTGGCCTTGATAAGCAGAGGGAAGATTTTAAAACCTAGACACCCCATAAACCTGCCCCCTGCTTCAAACTCACCAGTCTCTTGTTTCAGAGAGGAATATGAGAAACAACTGTTATGTGTCTTTCTGAATATCTAACACTTCTTGCCCATCTGAACATGTGGTCTTTTGTATTTCAGTGTTCTGCTGTGTTCCCTGTTTGTCTCATGGACATGTACAGGTCCCAGGATTGCTCTACCCTTTACCAAAAGAAACCATCTTTGCCTTCGAATATCAGTGCTCTGTACTTTTTCTCTGCTTATTTCTCAAAATCTTTTAGGTATAAACATGGGTTTTAATAATTTCTTTTTTCTTTTTTTTATATAATTTCAGAGAAAGAACGATTTCTATACTCTTTCTTCCAATGTGTCCTTCGAAGTTAAAAGCATGCCATATAAAGTGCAACCAGCAAAGCTCCCCAAGGGAAGCATAGCAGTAAGTAACTGAAAAGGATATTCTTTGTGTGAATCACATGTATTGGGTCATTCTGATCACAGCTGTGAACGTTTTTACAGATGAAAATATTGAGATCAGTCTTTCCTGTGTTTCTAGTGTAAATTCCTGAAATAATACCTAAAGGAAATACTTTTATTGCTTTCTGAGGAAGTTACTGATACATGATATATGATTTTAAATAATGTCTTGCTGCATTAATGTGTAGACTGCTTTATTGCAACCAGGATGGAATTTTCACCCAGAAGAAAACATCACAACTGTGAAAGCAAAGTGTCTAACTACCTTGTTTGGGGTAAAATATCCGGAAGAAATTTTTGTGCAAAATCCAAAATCTTGTTTCTGTCAGATTTAGAGCTCTCTTCTCCCAGTCAGCAGTTCTCTCACACAAGCTTATGGATTATCTATGGCAACTCCTCTCTTACCTGTATTAAGCTTCTTTGATACCCTGATTTTCAGAAAGGTCTGCATGCCTCTCTAGGGTTTCCACTTCACAGCACATCGGGTGCAAAATATTAAATTACCCAATAATCCCTACAGATGTGATAGCTACATACTAAAGTACTTGCCTTACTTGCAGAGCAGGATTTGTATGGCCCTGGATTAATATATGAAAAATTAATCTTGGAGGCATAAGTTTGATTTGTTTGCTGATGCCAAAACACTGAGGTAGGGGAGCAAGTTAAAGGAATTTTCTTCTCATGGTGTCTAATACCATGGTTAAAATTCACTCTTTTGTCATTACTGATAGAAATAAGTAAAATATGAGTACAAAACTCCATTCTAGTATAAAAGCAATCAGAAATTTTAAGGCTTATTGTTCTCATCTTTATAAAGATTTAACATTTACACTCCTAAAGTGTAAGCTCAGTACAAACTTTTCCAAGTTAAGTTGTGGTGCAAATACATCATATCAGTCTATTGAGATGTAGTAGTAGGGAATGGAATATTTTCTTATGTGGAAACTCAATGTAATAATACACTTTACAGCTTGCTTTGAATATATTTCAGAGAATACAGGCTGTAAATTCCTGTTTTGAACAAGCACAGATTGAATGGTTGAGTGATACTAGCTCTGGGAAGATACATGGTGAAATCTTGGTCCTGTAGGCTCAGTGACTCCAACGCCTGGTATCAGGAGAACCATGATTTCACCAGAGAGATTTGGTGCTTAATGCAATATTCATCCAGAAAGTTTCAAAGGCTCCAAGCTGACAGATACACTCAGGCTCTTTTTATTTTCTTGCAGCATGTGTTCCATACCAGAAACACATGTTGCACAGAACTCTGGTGATGGTGGTGCCTTCATCTGGACTGAAGTGCTTTACCCCAGGTGATAGCCTGCTGTTCTCAAACAGTGTCAGATGATCTACCAAATGATCAGATAAGCATTTTATTCTCTTAGTCCAGGCAGTATAATGCTTGTTATTTGCCGCAGATGATTTACAGCAAAATGCCTGTAATGGCAACTGTAAAATGTTGAAAAATGATAGCGCTTTTATGTTGTTTCATATCTGGACATGGCAGTGGATGCTTGCCAGCTCTACAGCTCGATGTGTTATATGCACAACCTCTTTTGATGTTCCACTTGTAAGAAGAAATATTCGCTTGAAGTTGGGCAATGCTTAATATTTTTGCTCCTTCTGAAAAGGATCACCGGTTGTGTTTTAAAAGTTTCCAAAGATTTATTTGGAAGTTTATGGTTTTCTTTCAGACAATGCAAGAGTGGAAGTGGAATACAGATCTTAATATTTTTAAATTAATTGTCAAAAGTATATATCTAATCATCAGCTAACACTTTACAGTTTCTGTAGTGAGGATAATATTTTCTAAAAGAACAGAGCATCTGTCATTCATTTAACTCCTAGAGTGCTGGGTTCCAGTTATGCAGGCTGATAGGCGTGTTTCATTTTAAAGGTGTGAATAACCCCGTACCCATCAGTAACCAACATGGTCATGGAGTCTCATTTGCAGCACTGAGGTCTTTATTCCCATCATCATGGAATATAGTTCCATATCTTGAACAGAGGGCCATGATACCTAGGTGTGGGAAAGGTCATGTAAATTTAAGTAACACATTAAAGTGAAAATGGCATCAAACAGCAAGCAAGCTTGGAACTTAGTGGAGCTTAACCAACATCCACTGATTTCAATAGAAGTATTTATGCTTAAGAGAAAATTGTCATTTTTTTCTTAGAGGTATTATTAGGGTAAATAATACTTTCCTACTTAATGAATTTTGTGTGCAAGGTGAGAGCGTTTTTTATTATAAAAAGTACAGAGTTAGAATAAGTAATTTGTTCCATTGTAATTTATGATTCTTGAGCCAGTTTTGGAGTTTAATAAAATATGACTGCTTTTCTTAAACATTTGGTAGGATCTTCAGAGGGGATGTCTGTAGTCTAAACTATTTGACCAGTGTCCAGTGAGAAAAATTGCTTTCAGACTAAATCTTATAACTCTTTTTTTACCAATTACACAGTGCTAGTACTTTCATTTTGAATGTGCTTATATTCCTTATGAAATACATTTGCACAAACATTTGTAAAATGCTAACATAAATGTCAATATTAATTACAACTCCAAGCTCAAGGGAGCTTTTACATTCTATTTTGAGCAATATTTCGGAGCATATAAGAACATCATGCTGCAAAGGTTGGATGGGAACATGTAGGAGTACCAAAGAATTCCTGTTTCTCAGTCTCTGTAAGCAAAATGAATAAACTTTAGAGGAAGGTCATCATGCACAGTAAAAGTGGTAGCATTAGAATAATAATCCACTTAGCTACTGTTTCCTAAAGTAGTAGATTAAATTATGGAGAAGTTATTTTTATTTTTTAAAGTGTATCTTTTAAAGGACAAGGGGGGGGGGCAGAAGGTTTGTAAAAATCCCACTAGCAAGCACTGAATTCTGATCATAGATGCTGAATATTTGCACCAGTAAAACCTAATTCCCATCTATCCACAAGGGACTGCCAAGGAACTGGCAGCCTACTGCCTATGCTCCTCTCTGCATTGTGCTGCCTTCCAGAGGAATCAAAGAATTTTAAAGCTACACTGAGCAGCACCAAAATAAAGAGCAAAATTCAAACTACACAAAACCCCTAATATTTCTTCTATCTACTTACAATGTGCTTAACTGTGGCACATTTGAAAAAAAGGAAAATAAAAGCTCACCTATAGAAATACTTCCATGAGCAACAAGTGACTTTCATGAAACCACAATGATTCCGAGTTAAGACTAGCAGCATCTATGCTGAGTCCAGCTTGAGTTTTATTTCCAATAGCAGACAAAGGCTCTATCTGTAACTCTCTGGTTGGCTTCATCCTCATCTCAGTGCTTGAGCCAGATGGCATTCCTTGTCACCCCTTTGCATACAAACCATGTGAGACATTTAGCAGTGTGAAAGGCCAGAAGTCAGAGGCACACAAAAGGTGTGCTTTTCACCAGCCTGACAGAGAAGCAACCACTGGTTTCAGTGTTCAGTATAAGAAAGTCTTCTAGTCCTGAACAGAGAGGAAGGCCAACATACATCTAAAGTACAGTGCCAACATGCAACACTTGTGTAAAAATTCCACTTCTTCATATTGGCCACCTTAGATGAAAACAGATCAATCCCTCCCAAAACATTCCCTGGCTCTGATCCTGCAGTACTAAACCTACCACATGGAGAAAAACAGAAATCCAAGCTGAATAACACAAACTTGTCTTAAATCAAAATCATATGTAAAACTATTGTGGGTGAAGGAGGGACAGTCTTCTGTGGAAATGGTGAAATGAGGCCGGCAAAACTGAAGGGGGATGCTTTGTTTCTTTCTTCCCCTCCAGTTTCTGCCTCAACTCTGTGGGTGTTCAGGACTTGTCAAACTGTTCACCAGGAATTGCATTAGTAGCCCTGCAAGTCTTTGTAGAAGGAGGCAGCCCAGGAGCATTATAGCCTACTGGTAATGCAGGCAGGAGTGACAACTACAATATAATCCCCTGCTCGGGAAATAAATCTCAAGCATTTAGCACAGCCCTTCCCTTGCTTTCAAAAAGCGAAGACAATGAAGGGTTCATGGGAAAATGGTGTGGGTGCAACAAGAGTTTAGCAGGCAACTGTTTCATTAGTCATCTCCTGCTACAAGAGCAGAGAGACGTGGCAGCTTTGCAGCAGCATTCTGCTTGGTACAGGATAGACCTGATTTCTGCTGCCTGTTTTACTCATTGCTTAAGGATGACAAACATGATGCTCTGCACTTCTGTAACATTACAGTTTCTTGTTTATATTTCAACATTTGTCAGGCTCCATCTAAGCTACTGAAATGACACTGTAAAGTGGACTCTACTATCTGTAAAGGCAGAACGACAGAAGGACGAAGGGAGAAAAGATTATGAACCCATGCAGGACAAGCAAGGCTGAGCATTGCTACACCACTCATAATTGCTTACAGTGTGTCTTCAGGAAGACACATCTGTCCTTATTTGGATCCATGCTGATAGGTGCTCTGTAGGTATCACAAGAAGAACTAGGTTGACTTACTGTTTTCACAGGCTAAGAGGAAAGCAAACACACACGTAAATGCAGCAAACATCTAGGAAGTCATGAATAAAAGAAGACACAGAGTGGCTGCATAGGTACTTGTCGTTGCATACACTACCATCAGATTTATCAAAAGCCTACTGAAATCCACTGTCCCTGATGAAGCAGACTGTTCCCACTGATTTCAGCAGGATCTTAGACATGCTTTGAGGACTGGATTGAACCCACCTAATTTTACTTTGTGAACTGGAGCACATTAATTAAAAGTCTCATTGCTGTGCTCCTGTGCAATCAGTAGGCAGCCCTATGAGCTATTCAGGTCCTAGACAACAGCAGGCAGCAGAGTAGTTCACCCCTGTCTGAGAGCACCGGTGGTGCTGAAGTAATTGCCTTAGTTTGGATGAAAGCGGACTTGGTGCCCAAGGAGACAGATGTGGTTCAGTCCAATACTATCTCAAGAAATCTGTAAATAAAATACCCTTCCTACAGAAGTACTTGCCCCCTCTGATAATTTCCATATTCAGGATGTACAATTTCAGTAGACCTTTACCAACCCACCCATAGCTGGCCAGCAGCTCACCGGAATCTTTGTTCTGTTTTGCCGATGGTGTGCCCCAGAGCAGTGATGCTGACTTCATCTCCTTTTGCATTTATCTTGGTCACGTTATGTCATCTAGCAATTTGGCTCAAGCTATCAATACCAGAAATGGCTACATATTTTTTTTTTTTTTCCGCAGGCAAATGGGTTTTCCCTCTCATTTTATCTTACTGTAAAATGGAGTCAGTCGTTTTGTCAAGCTTGAGAGAACAGAAAGCACTGCTTGGGTTTGCTTTTTGTTGTTGTTTACAAATATTTGTTAAGATGATTTTGGGAAATGGTCTATCACTTTACTGGTCCAGCTCCACAGCAGCATGCTCAGAGAAGTGATAGTGTTAGAACAGAAACTGTAGTGAAGCTCAAACCTTACACAGGTAAGGTACATATGCTGTATGTTGATAGTGTCAGATCCTTTTCAAATAATAATTAAAAAATTATAACTTATGGTGTGTAGTACAAGTTTGCCAACAGAGGAAGTGCACAGTGTGGGCTGTTTTTAATCAATCTCAGTTTTTGCTGTCTTGGGGCCCATTTATTATTCGTCAGCACTTCTCAAGTCTTGTGCTGTATGTCATCAGGTCTTCAAGGTTTGCCTCAGGGCAAGTAGAAGGGAGATGCTTTCTTCCTTGGCAGCTGAGCTCCTTACTTGCTATAGGTTTCATGCAGCCCATCATGACTGCATCCCTTCTGATTTCCCTGGCCAGATAAGCCTTTTACTTGCACTCATCCTTTTTCTTAACTGTCTTCTCTCTGGGAGGAGTCTGTGCAGACAGTTCAGATGACCTTTTTCTCATTTTCTCTGCCCTTGCATTTTAATGCCAGATCCAGTACCACTCTGAGACACAAGGAGAGCCATTCAAAACCATTTTGTCCTTACTAGATGTTAAGAAGCAACCCAAAGAGGAGGCTGGGGAAGGGGATGATGTCCCTGCAGTGACATAATTGATCACTTGATCATACTAGCAAGATACCTGTTGGGACCCAGGGGTGGGATTTCATTTTTTTTTTTTTTTTACTAAATCTGTTTGCCTTGAAATAATTTTTTCATGCTTTAATTGGCTAACTTATTTATTCTTTGTATATGTTATCTTTTTGAAGTCTTCTGGAGTAATAACTGTTTGCATCTGCACCAGAGAAGTATATTAGCTGAATGTGTTTGTTAGATGAATGATGGTATGGCCAGCACTACAAGCATTTAACCTTCAGGGTACAGATTAATGTTAAAATGCTAAACCCAGAAGGACTGGGCAGTGTCTCAGAATTTTCTTTGTAACCCTGTCATGAGTTGTCCCTTATTCCAATTATGATCTGTGTCCCATAACAGTGAGGGATACTATAAAAAATATATGCATCAGTAGACCTCACCAGACTGCCATCTTTCTAAGCACTGTGTCAGGGTAGGGTACAAATAGCTGCACAGTTGAGGTAAATTGAAAGGACTATTCCAAAGTGTCTTCCAGTTAAGCATGGCAGTAGATGGGAGACAGATCTGCTGGTGCTTGCAGAATGAAAAGTCTAGGAAAATATGCTGATCGTGAAAAAGAGAGAGAGAATATCTTGCAAAAAGGCTGAAATTTGCCATCTTCAAGGAAAAAAGTGAGAGGCACAGAAATTAATTTAATTTTGACCTGTGCTACAGAGTTGTGTCCAGTCTTCAAACTTAGGATGCTGTTCCATGAATGAACAAATGAGAGTTTCCTATATTTAAGGTGCATCAAGCAGAGAGTTAATAGCAGAAAAAAAAAAAACAAACTTAGAAAGAGAATTTGCAATGAGTGCAAATTAAGGACTGGGCAATAGCCAAGAAATGTATTAAGGAAAGTAGAGCTCCTAGCTGTACCTCAAGCACTGAAGAAGAGTATCATTTGAGAGTTTGTTTGCAAACCAATTGCATCTTGTCACGAAGAAAATAACTTCCATGTGTCACATACTTACCCTGTTTAAGAGAGGCTAGGACTAAATGAAAAGGTCCAACAGAAAACCCCAGAGAGAAGTAACTTCCTAGGCTAACAATAAAGAGGAAAGTTTGACAGAATAAACTAAATCTGAAGGGACATGACTGTGGCTGAGGAGCTAAGGAAAGCTCAAACTCATTCCTGCCCCCTTGGGAGCAGCAGGGAGAGAGCAAACATTCAATGAGATTCACGGGAAGCCTTCCAAGCAGAGTCTGAGAGTGTAGAATACGTTTGGTACAAGGTATGGAAGTGAGAGTGAGGAAAAGTTACTTATGTGGATGACCCCAGAAGAAGAAATACAGAAGTGCTATTATTACGCTGTGTCAAGTTGAGGATCTAAAGAGAGAAGTTTGCCAAGTCAATTAAAACCTTTGATAACTCATGCTGTACACACCTGCTGCTTTCTAGAGCCTCAGACACTGAGAGAGAGAGTTTCATCTTATTTCCCATTCAGGTAATAGTCTGTATACTTGGCTTCTTTCAAGGAGCGTTACGTGATACTGTGCATTAGGCGTTATCACAAGGACAATGCACTCTGCTGGAGTTTCATTTTTGGACTGCCCAGCTGAAACTCAAGTCATAGGAAAAAAATATATACTGGTATGTCAGCAGAAATTAAAATAATAAAGTAGCTGGTATCTGTTGTGGCTTAAGTTACCAGTTTGGGCTGAAGTCATCCATTGTTTCAGAGTAATTCAGCATGAGTCAGTTATACTGGCCTAGGCTGTACCAGCATCCATGTGAGTAGAACTTGACTCTTGGAATCTTCTCGAAGCATCTGCACAGAAGGGTATTTCTTGCTAGTTTGTATTAATTGAAAATTATTCATATGTCTGATAAAATAAAACTTTTTCTAGATGTACAAATCCCCTTTCTCATAATTATCATGAAGAAGTGAGAGGGAACTTGCAGTAAATGAAGTCAACACGGGAGAACTGCAAGCAATGTGTATTTCTAATCTGCAAAATGCTATCCAAGAGAATGCTTATAATCACTGTATTCTACTGTCAGATTTACTTTACTTGCTTAATTTTTGTTCATTTAATGTATATTTTTTCATTTCAGATCAGAACATCTGTCATTTGGTCCACTCCAAATGTCTCCTTTGTAATCCCTTTATGGGTTATAATTCTAGCAATACTTCTTGGACTACTGGTACTAGCTATGTTGACCCTCGCTTTATGGAAGGTATGTTGCATTACTACTTTTAGTGTTGCCTTAAAAAAACCCTGAAAGATACTTGAATATACTAATAGAACAGAAAAAGAGAGGCTGGAAATTTGTAATCTTCAAGAGTTTGGAGCAAAAGCAACAATACACATGTGTCTTTTTTGTTTTGGCATCTGTGACATGCTAGTGTCAGTGACCTTTATGCAGGGAACTTGTTTTCAAAATCCTCCTTTATTATTGAAGTCTGGTTATAAATGGGCATACAGAGTTTGGCTCTGTTTCCCAAGACCTATGATCCTCTTTTTTCAGGATGTTTAGATTCAAAAAGAAGTGGCTTTAACTTTGTTTTCTATGAATACTGCAGGAATTTCCAGTTTTTGTCCACATATAACAACATTCTCAGCTTCGAGAATTAATTTTTAGAAGATTTGCTCTTGCATTAGGATGTTGTATCTTCTGGTTTTAAAGTTTTCTAGTTCTGTGTTGGTTGTTTCACTCTCTTGACAAGTTTTAAGACAAGTTAACTGGAAACTGCTGTATTACAGTGAGCCAATATACTTTTTGACCATTCTCTCAGTTCCCATTTAAAAAAAATTAAGTAATTTCTTAAGTTAGGATATGGCTTATCTGCCTTAGCTGCCTAACGGTTATGGGTTAGGTGTCCAGCCTATGCTAACTTTCCAGTTTCAGCTAGTCAGTTATAAACAGCACAAAGCTATGTCTAAAACATGGGGGGGATGAGAGGAATTACCTTTTGGTGGTATGTACTCTCCTCTGACCTCTTGTGAAGCCTACATAACTTTCAACCTCTCTGCCAAAAGGGTTAACTTTAGGCTGTTAAAGACTAGGTCACAACACTGTCCTGTCCACATTTCCCAATACATATACCACCCCTGTTATTATTATTTGTCAGTCTAAATATCTTTTTTGAATGTCTTGCTGAACTGAGATTAACTGGGTTCTCATTAGAGTCAGTATCAGCAGCACTGAGACCAATTTTACACCTCCTGCAAAGACATCTTTCATGTAATCTGAATTTGTAAAGCCATACTTTGGAACTGAACGCCTTACACCTAAAACTTCCATTTTTCATAGGCAACAATTTCAATAGAAATAAAATTTTCACAAGAGTTTCTGTGCTTCACAAGCCTCTATGACTACCAGCCTGTCACAGATCGTATCTGACCTTTCAGGTTGACTGATTGAAGAATCAAACTGCATCTGAGTCTTCCTGTGTTTGTCTTATCATGACACCTTTGTTTCTGTTCCCTGCAGTGTGGTTTCTTTGACAGAGCAAGACCTCCTCAAGAAGACATGGCTGAGAGGGAGCAACTGACAAATAACAAAACTACTGATGCATAGAGGAAGAGAGTGACAGTTCAAGTCAGAATCCTGCCCGAGACTAGAAACACACTGAGGATTAAGTGTGGGATTACTTCCACCAGTTTTCCTTTGTACCTGCAAGTGACTTGGTGTCATAGTCTGATCTATGCAACGTTCTGAGAACATGCCACATGATGGCCATCCTCGCCAAAGAAAGCAGCTTTACCACTGCCTTACAAACATACTCACCACTGAATGGAATGTTTATCCCATATTCCAGTCCACGTTTCAGCTGATGCTTTTGAACTTGTGTGGTATACTGAGATGCTTCCAGAACATGCCCAAATCTCCCAAGGAGAGAACACCTGCATTACTGTATTGTCTAGGAGATGAACCAGGACAAAACTTCTAAACACTACTGTATCATGCGGAATACCTTTGACACCTCCCTAAGAATAAGAACTTTTATGAAATTATGGCTCAGGGAGACAAGCAATATATCAGTACTGTGAAAGTACTTCTGAAAAACAAAGGTAGTCTATAAAGAGCTTTATACATGGGGCTCAATTATTTATTTTTCCACCTTTTCAGTATAAGTATCTGATATAATCATCAACTTAGATTTTGAGAGAAGAAAGTAAAAAAATAGAAATCATGTACTTAGCTTGCATGTAAATAAAAAAAAGTAAACCCATTGTAGACACAAAATACATCTTTCCTGGCTACAAGGTGTGTTGCAAAGCAGAAGATTTCTGCGTTTGTCAAGATCAGATAGTATCTTAATTAATAATATCAAGATGATAAACAAGTACGTGTATCTCTTTCAACCCAGAGCTGGCATTATCACACACAGATAACTACATCCTTGCACAGTACAGAGTAGGGAATGAGTGCTCCTCCCCTTGCATTGCTGAAGGCTGACACCTGTACAGCTGACACAGGATACAGTCATTGGTGAAACACTGATTTAAATTATCACAGCTACACGGGTGATACTGAGAAGGCCTGGGGGTTTGGGGCTAGGGTAAATTTTCTTTGCTATTGCCCTGTTACTTTGTTGAAATAGCCTCCTAAAATGGAATGGCTACTGCCATTGTATCTTCTGTTTAATTTGTGTCATAGACCCTAAAACTGTTCACCTGAAGAAATCTTTGCTTTTTTTTAATTTTACAGTGTACAAGCTGGAGGAATACTTAGCCTTAATTTCAGCAAAGTTTAGGGCTGAATATCCCTATTTCATAAGCAAAGTCTCACAGAGAACGTGTGCAGGATTCGTATTTATGTAGAAAAACAGGATGCCAGCCAACCAAGCAGGAACAAAAAGAAGGGAAGCTATTTTGAGGTAAAGAGTAAAAATATACATTTGTTGTTGGTTTTTTGGTTTGGTTTTTTCTGGGTTGAGGATTCTGAAGAAGAGAGAATTCATTCTTTCTTTTCCATCAGCAAATGGTCATTATCTCAGCAGGAGCTCTAAGCTCAGATCTGTGCAAATTTGTCACTGAAAGCTTGAATCTTCCAGTGCTGTACATGAGTGTGAAATTAGCTGTATTGTGTAAACTACAGGAGGGATGGTTCATTTTCTGAAACACACACCACACTTCCCTTCTCCTGCACCCCTTTTCTTTCCAATCCATCTCAGCTTCTTAATCAGCAAATGGCCTCATCCATTCTGCCACTTCTTGGTTCCTTTTAGATAAATGCCGTTCTGCTTCCTAAGACTTTGGGACAGAACTAGCTACGAGGCACTGTCACTTCTGTCAGTCTGACAGGAGATTTTATCTTTTTACCATTTCTCACACACAGGCTGACCTGTGAAATCCCAGCAGGAGCTGGGAAGCCTGTGTTCCATCTTCATATCTAAGGCAAATGTGCAAGAAGACCTTTATGGAGTCTTCAGCTTATCAGATGAAGTGTACGCATGAGACTTCAGGAGAGGAGGAGACACATGCCTCAGAAAACAGAGGTGCTTCACCTCTTTTTTATGAGAATGGGGAGGCCTGACCGCTTCCCAGTCCATCAGAAAACCATTAACAGACCCCTTCCCCCAAATGGGTTTGAGCTGACCCCTTGTACATTACAGAGATCAGCTGATAAATACCACCACAAAGCGATCCTGTCCCATATTTGCACACCTCTGTATCCCATACATTCCAGGCAAAATCATTGTCCCATGAAAAAGTGAGCTTCTAGCTTATGTAAATATTGACTTGTGTGTAGCAGCTTCTGAAATAATATCAGCTAGCTCATTACAGTCACATCCTCCTCACAACTCTTATTCTGATGAAATAGCACCATGAGGAGATACTGAACATAGGACTTCTGTATGTGCAATACTTTACGTTACTTATATACCTGAAGCATGTTTACACTGGCATTTGTGGTTGTTTTTTAAACTTTTGAATATACTGATTAATGATTACAATAAAGAAAAAAAGAATAGGAAGAAAAAAAAAAAAAGAAAACATACACAGCTCTGTTCAGTATTTGTTGCAATGTGTTTTCAATCTTGCTTTGCTCTGAGGATGGGACTAAGTGACCTAGTAAGTTCTTTGAGTTGTAACATCTACAGTTCACTTTTGAGCAATTACTCTCCATTTTAATGATGGGCAAAACATGTTCAGATACTAAATTTAAACCAAAAAGAACCTCAGTGACTGCTGGGCCTGGCTGGAATCCATTGGCTGCAGCTGCGTAATGTCACTGGAAACCAAATTAGAGGCACATGATCTGACAAACAGTTACTTTGAGCAATACTTTGTTTTATATTTCTACATCCTTGTAGATTAAACTTCCTCCATGGAAATGTCTGGAGCCGTGTGCTGTCAAGGACTGCAGTCTTGGGTCCCAGTGTTTGTGGATAGCTTTGGCTGCAAATTGCAAACAGCTTTGCAAAGAAGATTTCTGGGTTTAAGTGCTTGCCAAGAGTGTTTATCCCCTGGGGAGATTGCATCCTGGATGCGGACGCGAGCAGGCAGTTGACATAATCTTTCCCCCCAGTATATTAGTAATGTGCTGCCTGATAACCTCTGCCACATCCCTCCATGGCTGAACTTTTGTTTCAGTGATGTCAGCCTCGTAATGAGTTACTAAATGCAGCTTTCTGTAGAAGTAATTCAGCCTCACACTTCCAAATGTATGTGGTAAGCTGCTAATTTCTGAGGATACAGGAGTAGTCCGGAGAGCAGCGAACCCAGAAGGTTACTTTATAAATCAAAGCCTTTTAAAACTGTTTATTGCTATGACCACCACAGCGATTTAGTAAACAGAGGGACATTCATCTTTTATTTCACATGCTTCTTGCCGAGTTTGAGAAAAGATGTCAAGTTATTTCATCCATGCAGCAGACTTTCTAAGAGTATCAAGTGTCACATGACATTTTCTGGTTTATGAAAATTTCAGAATTTACTTAACAGGGACCAGTAAGTTTGAATGTGTTGCCCCTTACAAATGTAATCTGTAAAAGTATTTAGCAAATATGATTTTCATTTAACCACCAGACTGTTAAGAATTTTTCTTGTCACCGTTCTGTTAGTCATTTACAATTTTTTCTGTCTTCTCCCACTTTTTTGCTCTGACAGCTTTTATAAGTTTCCCACGTTAGACATATCTTGAAAATGGCACTGATTTTCCCTACGTTTTAGCTGTGATTTTTTTCATCCATTAGTAAGAAGGATCTTTTGGTAGGCATGGCATACATTAACTAAAAAGCCTCTTGGGAACCAACAAAAGATTTAGAGATACGCAGGGGAGAGAAAGTCCCAACTGGCCGTGGCCTGTGGTATTCCACTGCATTGTAGCAAACTTTTTTTTGGTGACATTCCATCTGACATGCTGCCTTTAGGAATTGTTTATGAGTGAGTGTTTTATTTATGATTGTTGGCAAAGATCCATATTAAAATGTAGTGTAATGGCAGTGCCTCTTGACAATAAAAAGTCTTGAATTTAGCTTATGCAGGCGCCATGATGTGACCCAGCAGGAATGCTTTTAATATTGAAGGACTGTTCTTGTTTTGCCTGTATGTTGTATTTGAGGGGCTCGTAACAATTCGAGACACTGCCCTACTGTACACAGTGATTTTTAGAAAAGAAGAAAGGAAGTAATTGTTCAACCCACTTTTCAGATGGTTTCATTTGTTTTCATCACGTTTCCCCACTGATGCACCACATTTCACTTGGCTGGGTATTGTTCTTTGTTTCAGTAATGGTTTGTAAAGCGGACTGCAGCGACTCTTCCTAAAATTGGGCTGCGTCAGGCAGAATTGCTTTTCCAGAAGCAAAATCAGGATAACAGCGACAGAGCAGAATTCAGGATGCTGTATGAAATGGTCAGTGCATTGCAAGGGATAGATTACTTTTCAGCAGTTTACCCAAATTTATATTGAGTCCTGTTAATAAAACATTGACCTTAGATTCCCCATTTCTCCTGTCAAGGAGGGCCAGGGTGTGCCCTCTTTTATCACCGCTGTAAAGACCAAACACCAAGCAATCCTCACAGCGAAGCTGGGGAAGGTGCATTTTATACCTGTGCAAGACAAAAGGCAACCCAATCAAACATATGGCAAAAGCACAAACAGTGTCTTCCGGTGCTCTCCTGGTCATGAAGGTTAACATTTTCCCAGCAAAAGCAATCTGCCACATCTATCACACTAGACCAGCAGCACCAGAAAATAATAAGTTGCAAAAAGTTTCCATGCATCTCATATACCTTCTAGAAATTTTATGTTTCGAAGTATATATAATAGCTCTTTGCTGTTCAAATAACTTTACTCATTTTTTTTACTGTGTTTTGTGTTTTTTTTTTAATTGGGTTTTAGTTGCATTTAGAAAGAAAGAGTTAGGTCAGCATAGCAAAAGAAAATACATTTCATCTAACAATGAAGTCTCACAGGAGACCCAGGCTTAGATCTGGACTTATCTTTTCCATTTTCAGGCACAGAAGAGACTTCAGGAGATATCTTAGTTGTCTTCTGACACTTTGAAGGGTGTTATGGCTTTGTTATAACAAACACTCCCATGCCAACTAACATGAAAACCAGAAAATTTTATTTTTAAAGATCCAACAGTCTATCATCCCCTTATATATCCCCTGTAAATAAGAACAGGCAGAGCATAGGTGAAGCCATCATTAAACTGGTGGGGAGGATGAGACACGATTTCACTCAGTACACCAGAAAGAACCTTCCCTGTGGAGAAGGACAAAGACAGAATTTTCTCAGTGCCTAAAATTAGGAAAGATGTGTTTTTCTAGAGGAGAAATGATACCATGGAAGCCCTGCCCTTCCAAGCATAATAGGTACCAGCATAAACAAAAGGTGGCTGGGCACAAGGCACTTAACATTAAGGAGTCTGCAGGATACTCCATTAACTATAGATGACACAGAGGGAAGGGCTAGGAGGCTCTAGAGAAATAAAACCTTTAAACACATAGATATTACCACAGAGTAGATCAGGAACAACAAGAACTTTGATTAGTAAAATAGATGGCTTGAAAATAAGGCTTAGCTACAGCAGATGAGAAGTTGTGACCCCAGAAGATAACGAGACTAATGATCTAGTACAGTGATTTTTTTTTCACAACGACCAACTGATTCATTGCTCATGCAATGTTGGAGGAAGACTATTTCCCTAGTAATTAGATAATGAAAGGAAAAAATATCTCTGCAGCTGTGACAGAACTATTGAGTTATCTGTGAATCCCTCTCATTCTTAAATGAAGGGCTGTATTCACTTCATTGACTTTGAGAGAAGGAAGGAGGTGGCAAAGACATGAGACTTGAATTTGTTCCAGGATCTGCTAGCAGCTTCTGGCTTCGCTGCTGTTCCAAAGTGACTGACTGTTCAGTATTTGCTGAGGCTGTACCACATCTTTCACTGTAGGAGCACAGATTGTGCTATACAAAGGTAACAGACTCTTTTTTCAAACCAGTAAAAACTAAATCTTTCGTGGAAACTTTCTGTCTATGCCTGGCTTACCCAGGAAACCTAAGGAGTAAAGTGGGGTTTAAGTGGGATTTTTATTTTTATTTATCAAGTGTTGTTACATACATTAAGAAGCTTTTCTATATATATAGCTTGCTTCAGTCCTTATATACAGTTTTCAGTAGTTGAACTGAAATAATTCTTTGCTAGCAGATGAAGGAGGCACGAGATCAGCAATGGAATTGAAAAGTGATCCTATTTAAGTTTGGCTTCTAAATAATGTTTTGCTTGATACTTTTAAAGTTTACTATTTCTTTAAATCTGCATTTAATATATTATGGTATTAATGAAGCACTTAAACATTACTAACAGTGATATTTGTGTTTAATGTAACAAGATAGCCACTAGCAGATAGATGAGGCAGGAACACAGAGCGAGGGGAAAGACCATGTTCTTCCCTCGGTTGGGCTGTTCCAACCACAGCTGGGGCTGACTGGGAATCCTCCACACTCCACAATAAGCAGTTACCCTCACAAGAGACACTGGCACTGTCACAGTTAGTCCTTCAGAGATATTTTCCTTGCCTCAGAGATTTCTGGAGCATCTTGCTCTGTTGGATGCTGTCTGCTTAATAGTATCTGCTCCATTGGCTCCTCCAAGCTAAACTGGTTTGGATCACAGCGAATCAATGCCATCTCCTTTCCATCTGCTTCTTGTTTAAAACACTGAGGATATCTCCTGTCTCATGAATGTTCATGTCTGCAACTTTTCAGTAATTCCCATATGATTGATGAGAATATGTTCTTGCCTGGTTTTAGGAGGAAGGGGTGTTTAGTCTCCACCCCACTTTTCTAATGCCCATATATACACAAAAAGTCAGTCCTATGGTATCTATTACAGATTATTTCACTAAGCAACCAGCCAAGTCTTTGTTCTGTAATTTAGTAGAACAAAGTAAGCCTGAACTTGACCCTCCAGCCATTTTGAGCAAACAACATCTGTGTGAAGCCATTAGGTTTCCAATACGCTGACGCACTGCGATCTCTTTAAGTGCAAATCTTCTTGCAAAACATGTTATGGACTCTTCAGCCTCATTGCTGCTGTTGGTGTGCTGTGTCAAACATATACTGATCTTATGTGGATTGTGTTTAACTGGTTTTACTATCTCAAAAATGTTTCTCCTGGAGAGTGTGAATGAAGTTCAGGAAAAAATCTGAGTTGTCTTTTCCAAGCACTCTCAGAAAGAGCTGGTGAGCTTTTAACTACCATCCTATCAATTAGCCCCTCAAAAGGATCTCCTAAGCAGATCTGCAGGAGAAGGGGAGGTGACAGCAAAGGGTTTTGAGATCCACTGAAGAGGAGCAGTGCCTGGAAAGATGCAGACTGACTCCAGTGCATGGCATTGCCCCAGAACTGTCATGGAGAGGGGCTCCCTTGGCTGCCAGAGGACAGAGAGTCTCTGCTTGGCCTCCCCATTTCACTCTCTTCCTCTGCCTCAGTCCAGGTGCCCTCAGCCCTTCCTGCAGGCAGGTGGCCTGCCCACCCACCAGCCACCCTGCAGCTCCTCCCTGTGCTTCCAGCTGGAAAGCCCCCCTGGCCTCCCCACACCATAGCAGCAGCGGCTCCCCAGCTCTCCCCCCACACTCCTGATTTCACTAGTTGTTTCCCAGCCCTGTGACATGATGGGGCCTCAAGTGGTCACCACAGAAAGGCTGGTGTCACCCCATGGCTACCCCACACCTCCTCCTCAGGGAGGCCTGGGCAGAGCTCGGTCAGAGAGGGTGCAGTAGCAGTGCCGTCCTCACAGGGCTGCTGAGTGACTACATGAGGAGCAGCTTGCACTGGCCATGTTGTCACAGATACCCACATGCATGTCAGGGACTTCACTCCCAAAATCACCCATACCCTGTTGTTTCACACACATATGTGCCCTCTCAGAGATAAAGCATCTCTCTGGTCTTTTCTTGTTGTTCTGTGTAACATCTCTTGCACTGTTTTTCTTTCTGGGCTCATCCCCCATGTCCCAGAACAATGTCCTGGCCTGTTTCTTGCAGACCACCCTTCAAAACCACCTCTCCCAGTCACCTTTCCCTAGATGAGCTCTGCCTGTTCCTCTTGGCTGCTAAAGCAGGCCTGATCTCCAAAGCTGCCCATGTAACATACACTCTGGAGCTTTATTAACAGCTTCACCACCACCACCCCAGGCCCTACAGCCTCCTCCGGGGCAGCTGCTGTTGCCAGCGTAAGTCGGGGACATGGGAGGGAAGAGATGGCCTTGTGCTTGGGTGCTGGGCTGAACTTGGGCAAACACTGTCTGTTCGTTGGCTTGGCCACAAACTTCATGTAATTTTGGGCAACCCTTGTGTCCTCATCTGTAGCAGGGCCACCAAAGATCAGTGTCAGATACCTCTTGCAAATAATAAACTCTTCAGGTGGAAACCAGATCTCTCCTATTTCTCTAAGACTGAAACAAACTTACAATGCTGTGTCAGTGCTGGGTAATGTCAGCATCCAGGGAGCAGTTCCTGCAAGTTCAAGTACCTGTATTGGAAAATAATGTGATGGCTCCTTTTCTTTCCTCACAGACCAGTGAAAACATTTAGGGTTATTTTTTAGCTGCTCATGGCTACTTTATTAGGGGCAGCAGTTATAACTGGTGAAATAAAGTAAGACCGTACTGATGAGGAAAGTAGTTGTGGGTACTGTGATTTAAGCTATTTATTCATCTCAGGCCTGCTGAAAAAGTCTGCTTATTCCATTACCATCAATCCAGTCACATAGAAAGCTACTGAAATATCATACAAATAATAGTTTTCCAAGCTGTTGTATAGAACAATTCAGTTGGGAAGAACTGTTAATGTTAAATACTTCTCTTTTCAACTTCGGATCCATGAACACCAAAAGGATCAGGCTTGCTTTTCTTTTGAACATAGAATTATCCAGGAATTACATGTTATTTCTAGAGCTTCTCAACCAATTACTCTGGAGCTTTTTGGCAACAAGTCAGACATGTAGAGCCTTGCCTTTGCTCTACTGCACATCCGAGTATTGACTTTTTTGTCTCTGGAACTGAAGGGATGCACAGCCCAGAAAGGGAGTACAGATACATAAACAACTGTGAGTCAGATCATTGAAGAGAATTTTGAGGGAGGAATTGCATGTCCATGAGCAACATCCAGGCTGGGTTGTTGACTGAAATAAGTAGTGGTTGAAGTTGAAGTGACTGGGGCATTGAATCCATGGGTGCCCTCTGAAAAATCAGACCTGCTTGAGGCTGAGTAGTCAGAAACTTTCTAACGCTTGAAAATCTTGTCCAAGGCACAGCCTTTTGTTAAATCTAGGAGGACCACTTCATACTGGCATCCAAAGCTGCTGTAAAGGCACCATGAGTAGAAGAGGGTGTCAGTGGAGCCTGTGTGTTGACATTGTGTTTCCTTGGTTTGGCTGGTTTGTGTTGCAGATGTAAAGATGACGTCTAAACCTTCTGTGAAAACTGCCTTTTCTTCTCAGCACACTGGCAATGATGTCTACAGCTTAAAAAGACTGATAGGAGAGTAAATCTCTTAAGATGCCCTCCAAGTCCTGAATTCTTGCCGCCATAGATATCAGGCACCAGCAGGCAAACAACTCAGATCTTGGGCTCTAGGTAGAAATTGAGCATTTTTCCGATCTACTGTCTTAAATGTTTCATTTAACTGTTAAATGCTTCCACCAGGGGCTGTGGGGGAAGTACAGAGTTTGAGTGCTGGCATGGCTGTACATGGGCTAAGCACAGAATAAATTTGTGGCACAGAAAGCCTGCACTTCAAATATAAAATAAGGAGCAGCAGATGGATATAATAAAACAGGAACCATACGGAAACAATGACACGATTATGAACAGCATAATAAGCAACGGTCATAGCACATGAGGGCCATAAGCAGACTTCCTATTCTGGGTTTCTAAAAGAGGCATCTTAATACCTAAATAGAAGTCATCTGGCCTATCATGGCAATCCAGAGCATCTCTCCTAGTTACTCCAATGCCCTAGACAGCCAGTGGAAGTGACAGCTGTGGGCTTGCTCTCCGGCAACTCCCTTGAGCCCATCCAGCAACAGTCGAGTCTGGTGCCAAAGAGGAATATCAGGTGTCTTTTCTCTGCCTCGCTGAGGGCTGAGGCACTGGGTGCCACCAGGATGCACTGTCCTGAGGCCATGTTTGCAGAAGAGCGCTGGTGTGCAAGGTGGGGAAGGCAGGGAACTAGAGCCTGTGCCCAGGAACTCATCTCAGCCCTGCATTGGCTGCACTGCTCTTGCAGAGAGAGGGAGTGAGAAGGTCTGGGTGCAGTCAACTGATCAGACTGAACTTCTAAGTCTGGAAAGTTACGGTCTGTGCTCATGGGAGTGACTGTTTTACGTCTTTTGTATTACAAAATGCACAAGCAGCCCCAAAGCACAGGCTTTTACCCACCCCAGGATGGACCCCTCTCAGTGAGTGCCAGAATGACACTTGCTGTCCTGTGGGTCCCAGGTGTCCAGCACCCTTTTCTGTAGCAATGGTGCTAATGCCATGGGAGGGATGTAGCACATATCTCTTCCCAGTTATATCCATCACCCAATTATGCTCTTCTCCTGAGAAATAAATGGTTATTTAGATCCTGAGAAGCTGAGTAAAGTCTAGCATTCACTTTCTCTGCTTTGTGGCTAGTGCAGAAGCCAAGGGGCTGTTACACGTGCTGTGTTCCTTTCTCCTTTGGTCCTTTCTTGAGCCTGTCAGTGTGTGGCAGAGTCTGAGCAGGCTCAGTGGCTGCAGGCCTCCCATAAACTTTAAGTTGCTCTTCACCAGCTGCAAAAAATTCTGGCAATGAAATGCTCATGCTGATACACTTCTGAGTCCAGTAAAGCACAAGCATCTAGAGGAAGCAGGAGTAGAAGCAGCACTGTTAAGGCTGGATACCTCCACAGGCTGGCAGCCCCAACTAGTATGTGGTACAAATTGCTCTGTTGAACTAAGGCTCCTAAATCTCTCTTAAATCAGCCTTAGGTTTGCTAACAGACAGTCTAAATGTGGTCCCTTGCCAATAAGAAATGAACTTGAAGAAGCCTGGAATTCCAACTATTTTGTTTGAGATTCCCTGTGAATGTCTTGGAACATTTACAGCTTGCGGCGTTCTGCTAATCATTTAAGCGTTTAGCTTGTCAGATGCTCAGAAATTCACCATTTTCACATCCCTGTCCTGAACATACTGGCCAAAATTTTTCCAATTTGATTGCTCAAAACAGCCACCTGAATTTGTAGGTAGGCACCTAAGTCAGTACCTTGCTCTGCCACGCTCTGAGGCCCCCATCTCTGAAAAGCAGCCACTCTAGATACCTACATATGGTTTTAGGGGCCTAACTTTTGGCAGCCAAATTCACGTTTGTGATACTTTCACATGTTTTTAATAGGAATCTAAACATAAACCAGACCAAAGGGCAGGGGGCCAGGGGGAACAATACTCCGTAGGATATTTATGTGTTGACATAAAGTATGGAATAATCCCTGCCTGTTGCATCTGTGTATGCAGATTTTTCTTTCAAATGTGAATGATCAAATCAGTAGTTCAGACTGTTCTAGGAAGAGAACTACTGTATCTCATACATACCAAAATGGCAGGCTCCACATCGAGATGTTTTGCAGTGGCAGTTCAAGTGCCCATCACGCCTCAGCAGAAGGTCTTCACTTCCCCTGTGTCCTTACTTCTATTCCGGGACTTTCTCAAAAATGAAGTTTGGTGTTACTGAGGAGTAAAGGTTTTCATATTTTCTGTTCTTTTGCTATTGTCTTAGTGGTAACTACTTCTGGACAAGAGAATTAAATTTAGTGTGTCCACACCTTCTAAAGGTTCCTTTTGGGGCTCGTTTTACCAAAAGAGTCAAAGAGCAGCAGTCCAAGGGCAGAGGTCAGCTCTGGGCATCAGGCCCACTTTGCAAACTGACAGACTCAGGAGGGCTTCTGGGTGAAGAAAAGTTACTGACATGTTGCCACCTTTGGCAACACCTAGGAGATGCCCACTGCTGATGGCAACAGAAATTACTTGGTTCAGGCATTTCATTTCAATGCGGTTTGTTTTTAAATTTACAAATATAAAAGGCTCATCAACTTACCTGCAGCATCAGGAAAAGCTACATATCTGCCTGAAGGTCCCCTACCAGGCTGTGTTTTACCCCTGTGTTCAGCGAGAATAAAGCCAGGTCTTTCATTAATGGGGACACACAGCACAACAGTACATCAGGACAATCAATACAATGGAGTGGTAAAACACTGAGTATTTTGAGACTGCTGCTGTGATTTTTTCATGAGGTAGACTAATGTCCAAAAAACCCCTCTCCTCTCTCTGCTCAGTTGGTTCTCTGGTGAACAGCACAGCTGTGAAAGTGCTTGAGCGGGTCCATCAACAGTTTCCCAGGGTGGAGACTGGTGATTCCAGTTGAAAGACAGCATACCTCAGCTTTCCAGCTTTTACCACGATGCTTTTACTCACCACAAGGCCAAAATAGCATACCCATTGCCCTTGATCATAGTGTCAGATAGGCCTCTCAGGCTGAGGAACTAAAGGTGTTTTACTGTTTGGCAGGCCTTGGCAGAGGTTTACCTGCAGTGACCCTCCAGCCATGAAAAGTGGGAAGTGTTCTTTGTCACATAAAGACTGAAGAGCATGTACCTATGCCCAAAACTTAAACTGAAATCCAAAATGATCACCATACTCTTACCAGGAGAACAGTTGAAAAGTGTGAAAATGGAGTGCTTTCACTATGTACCTTCTTCCTGCTCCAGAAAGCATTTACAGAGAAGCATGAGAGCTGTGGAGCTGCCACAGCCTTGTACGTACATGTTTGCTATGATCAAAAGCTCCCAGGCAGGATGTGTGCAACACCTTCAGACTTCAATCTGGCCCAGAGTTTACAGCAGGAGCTACAGAGCTCCTTGCTTAAGCCATAAATTGAGGCAAAGATTTCCCCTCCTGTGTATGTAACAGCACATGGATACTTCGCTCCATGCCCTGTTAGGCAAGAAGATGAATTTCACCAAGACAGAGGCATCTAATGGGATTTAGCACTTCCATGGCTTTGTGTGTGTGACTCAGCTCACTGTCTGTAGTCAGATGCTGTATAAAGCCTTCTCCATTCTTTACATTCAGTACTTCTCAGTTTGGTTTACATCCACCAAAAATCTTTTCCATGTTTTTCTTCCTTACAAGGAAAATAAACTTGTAAAGAGGGAGAAGTGAAGGGTTACATCTGGAGAGAGTTAAGGCTGTGGCTCAAAGGAACAACTGGAATGTCTGTAATGCGGAAGTTTCTTCCACGCAGCCATTTTTCTCCTCTTCTTGGGAAGTAGAGATACATGCTGCTGCTGCTGACAGAGCGCAGCCCCGGTGCAAATTCCAGTGAGGGACTGTAACAGCATCCCTGCTGAGAGCACGGGTGGTGGTTTACATCTGGGCTACCCACTCAGCCTCACACACATCGTCAGGAGCATCTCAGTATCAGAAACTACCTGTCTTGGAAGCTAATTACAAGAAGCCACAGCAGTAACAGTAGCAACAAATTTTATAATTGGCTAATTTTGATACTTTTTGGTATGTACTTCTGACAAGATGAGTGCTTGCAGACCCCACTGACGTCAGCTGCCACCAGGGGTGTTTGGCAGAGGGAAAGAGCCTTTGCATAGATGCGTAGATGGTGACTTGGAAATCAGCAGTATTGAGTCTGCCGCAGCCTCACATCTTCATTCATCTGCTAGAGATTATGTTGGAGGATGGGTGACATCTTCCACCTTCAGGCTCAACTCTGAATTCTGAGGAGCATATGAGATGAAGAGAGAGAAAAGAAAATTACTTTTCTTTGGTGTAAATAAGTGATGTGAAGGCAGGGGAACATACCTAGAGTGGATCCAGCCTCTTGCATGTCTAGAATATCTGTCTGACTACAGTTCTCAAGGGTTGGGGGTTTCTTTGTTTCATGAAGGTGAAGGATACTCGGTTTGAAACTACTCACTTCTCAAGTTGATGTAGTTTGTCATTAAATATTTTTTAAACAAAGACTTGAATTTTGACCCTGAAATTCAAGTGTTTACCTGTGGTTTTAGTTTTAAATCCCCTTTCAGAAAGGAGAAACTTGCCCAGATTCTTAACCACTCAAAACCAAGTCCATTTCTGAAACGAAGGGCCAATGTTTGAAGCCCTCAATGTTTAAGCAAAAGTCACAAAGTTATTTTAAATTAATGTGACGTCTGTAAAACCATTATCTCTGAGTTTTTTACACACAGTTTATAAGTTTGTTATTTTATAAACAAACTAATCTTCGAATAATGAAAACCAGAGAAGAGAAAAAAAACAATCTATGAGGCAATAACATCCACAGTGTTAAGATTTTATTTTTTTTCCATTCATAATGCCTGGAGTATTTGTAATATACGATATCCTGCATACTGTTCTTGTTCTGCTTTTCCCACAAGCATGCCAGACTCAGGACAAGGTTCTGTGAAGAAGTGTTAAACTCTATTTGTTTTTAAAAATGCCATTCAGTGGAGAACAGAAACTACCATTCCCCATTGTGAATCTTTTTTTTTGGTCTGAGATGTTCTAACTTCTATTTGCAGTCGCTTTTTTTTCTTTCCTTTCTAAATTGTCAAACAGAACAAAACTATTCAGAAATGAAAGTATTGATTAAGAAAAGATTTTGCTATTCACATCAATGCTTACTGTATTTTTGGAAGTAATCGTGAGCAGAACAGCTACCAATATTGCAAAGGAGCAACATCTGCAGTGTACCTAGCAACTCTTTTTCCAAACACTCCCATGTGTGCTTGACTTGTTCCTGCAGCATCTCCAGTAACTATTTGTGATAGTTACATGTGTCACCAGAATGGATGCGGAGGAGCAATTGTGTTTAAAAATGGTGAAAACACTGTGGAAATGCTAGGATAGAGACATGGGGATCTCCTTGCTCACTCTTGAAACGAAGGCACGGGTCCCAACACAACAGCACTGAAAGCACTGGCCTAACAAATCCATCATCATGAAACTAAAGACTGTACCGTGCCTCAGGTTTTGCCATTCTTCATGCTTGAGAGATTATCTGCATCTCTCAAACAACCAATTACACAGGAATTAATTACATACTGTATTAAACTAATCTGACAGATATTCAGATTAGGTTCTTTGCCAGCTCTTTAACTGTCCTCACTGTTGAAAGCCCATGTTTCATCTGCAGGTCAAATTTCTTTAACTTCAGCACACAATTGCTTCATTTCCTTACTCCTCTCCTTTGGACAGGGAGTTTGTTATTGATATGTTAATATCAATATTTTATATATGTTAATATTATGGTAATGCTTATATTTCCTAAGGGCTTATTGATAAAAATATGAAATAACATGGCAGCAAAACAGGATTCCTCATAGAAATACACCTGCTCAGTGATGACACTCCATTGCCAATGTTCTCCTGTTTCCAAATTACAATTTGACATGCATTGTCTGTTTAATTGGTAATCCACCCAACGTGGGCCATGCTGATGCTGATTGCAGCTACTTTTCAATCAAAGTATCCTACAATATCAAATGTTTTAAAGAAGTCTGCCTTCTGTCATCTTTTATCAAATAAATTTATAGTATCATTTTTAAGATACAGGTAGACAAAATATACTTCCCATCAATGCATCTTGACTGGCAAAAAAATTTGTTACCTCCCCTGCAATAATAAGGCACTAATGATCTCTTTAGCATCACACTTGGAAGCCAGAGCCATTAGCCATGCAGCACACGGATTACTCTGGAAAGTACAGGACTTACTCCAGAGGGAAGTGTTTCATGGCAACCTCCTTGAGAGGAAATAATTTAACCCTAACTGGTTAGAACCTTCTCTTGACCTGCTGAGGTGATGTCTAGCAAGGAAGGGAAGAATCATTAACATTTTACCCCCACTAAGAAAATAGGTACCACTGTGTCACGACCCAATTGCCAAGCTAGCCTGGGTAGCATGGACAGTCATGCAAGATTCAAAAATTCCCTTGGAGTAAATTAAGGTGAAATGACATGAAATGACTAATCAATTTATTAATTCTATTGCAAACAAGAAGGTTTATATGTAGTTTGGCAAGCTCTGGTCTCTAATGCCTTGAAGATAAAGAAGTTCATAAGACTAGAAGAAAGAAAAGGGGAAAAGGAGAAGAAGAGAGTGAGATGTCACCACCCTTGGTTCCAGCAATGTCTTGTAGAACCAGTCCAGATCTCGGGTTCTTTCGTGGTGGATGCCCACTGAACAATGTACCACTGTCCTTTCTATATACCTGGGACACAGGTGGAGTGGCCGCGGCTGTGTAATGAAGAATTTAACTCAGGAAAGGACACCATCCCATCTTCACAGAACTTACCTCTTCCTTATCTTCCTTATCTGCAAGAAGCAGGTCTCACCTTGGGCCAGAGGGAAGCAGGGTCCTTGCTGCTTTTCACACCTTCCCCCTCCAGGCAGCCCTTTCTCATTCTGCACACAGATCACAATGTTATCTCACCACCACTTAAGGTTTGAGACATTAATCCTTTAAGGAGCACTTGGGCTCCTAGACACTGCCAGCGATGGTTTTAGTCAGTGCTAATGACAAAGACAACCCTGTTTCCTTCTGGGGTAGAGGATAATAAGTTCCTGTGCCCAAATCGATCATCTCTGGGCCCTGGGTTTGTAGGTTTCTTTACTTTAAAAGACATGTGTTCAGATGGGAAATGCATTGTTCTGTAACCAACGCTGAGTGCATTCTGAGGGGCATAATTCAGGGACGTGCTGTGCTATGCTGACAGAGCAGGAGAACCATGAGAACATCTCTGCCACAAAAAGTTAATTCTGGACTTGTTAGTCAATTATAGAAGAGAATTCTTGTTTGGAGACACTAATTTTAAAGGTAATGCTCAGTTATAAAAGACTTAGAAGCAATGAAGCCCAAACTGTATCCCTTTGCCATCACAAAGTCAGAGCTGCTATCCAAACCTTCCTTCTCTCCAGCTGGAGAGCTATGGGTGGTGGGAAGAAGGAGGAGGGTGGTTGTGTCTTCATGGCTATTTCAGCTGGGGTGGGAAAGCAGCAGCTGTGAGCCCTTCAGCTCTTCTCAAAATCTTCCACAGCTTTCTTAATGAATGAGGAAAGGGAAATAGGAAGCTGATGAACATTCTAGCTTACCCCATTTCTGTCTTCCTCATGTTAGAAACACAGAAAATATAGAGGGAGATATGATGCCTCTGTATGACATTTCTGTTGTAAATGTGTTAGGAGTTACAACTATGCGTGCAGATACACTGAAACTTCAAATGGGTGCAATTGTACTTAAACAGTTTGGCCTTTACTCCTAAAATGGAGAGCAGCCATGGAATTATTCGCCATGACAAGAATAAAATAAATCATGCGTGCAGCGTAGGTTTGAGGGGAAAAGGAGAAGGACTTTATATATAAACATGCACTAAGGATCCTGATTTGGCAGGGCTTCCCTTGGTTTTTCTTTGGGAAATGTTTCTTATCAAGATGTCTGTCTGGAATAATTTTTGTCTCTTGTGTTCCTAAGAGCTTCTCCTTAAAGAAAATGTTTTAAAATGTTTTAAAATTCTAGATTTAATAACAGTTTTTACCCTCTACCTTTTCAGACTCCGAGGTGCTCTCGGTTCTTTGATCCCCCCCAAAGCCAGGCAGCTGGAGGGAAAACAACTTTTTTATAAATTGCAGCTCTTGTTTCACCCCTTCTTTATTCCCTTGTCCACTCATCCAGATTAATTCTGGATTGAGAACATAATTTAGAGCATTATTGCTTTCTCTCAGGCTAAAGGATATTTATTTTTTAAAGGAAAATCTTAATAAATAATGCTTTGCTTAAATAAGTGTGCTGCAGAAGCTGAACTCTTGTGAGCCTTTTTCACCCAGGAGGCCTGCAAATGAACAGCCTCATGGAAAGGGCCTCATCACTGGGGCATGAAGCCAGGACAGCAGCTGAGTTGTTTTTACTCAGGTACTGTTGGTAGGATGTTTTTCTTTGGTGAGGCACTGGAACAGCCTGCCCAGGGAGGTGGTGGAATCACCATCCCTGGAGGCGTTCAAAACCCGTGTAGATGAGGCACTTCAGGACATGGTGTAGTGGTCACGATAATGTTAGGTAGGCGGTTGGGCGTGATGATCTTGGACATCTTTTCCAACCTCAATGATTCTCAGGTGTGACACACCAGGCACAGCCGCTTGGCTGCCAATGTATCCAAGGCAGTCCTACTAATCCCTGCTAATCCTACTAATATAATGATACACACAACTCTGTGCTGCCGTGCCGTGGCCACGTGCAGCAGAGGACACGCTGCAGTAAACAAGCTGGCTTCATAGTGCACAGGGGTGCATGGGCCACCCCACCTCTGAGAAACAACCAGCCCAGCCCAGTGGTGCTCCTCACCACCGGCAGCACTGCCAGAGCTGCTCCTTCCCCTTCACTCCCCCTAACAAACATTACACCAATATAAATGACAAATGTGTTGAGGGGAATGAGATTAGATAAGGAATAAGAAAGAGGGAGGAGGCAAAAGAGAAATACACTCCTTCTGCTGACATGTCATCACTGGAACATCTGCATTATGTCTGGGTGTGCTAATGATCTCCTCTCTGAAACTGTGCTGCAAGACAATTAGGGCTGATAAATCACAAGGGGGGGGGGGGGGGGGCGGGGTTTTTGGGGCCCGCCGCCCTGGCGGCCAAAAAGGGGCGAAGGGGACA
>WTSP01020817.1:12940-53331 GCA_025331215.1 Actenoides lindsayi | reverse complement strand
CCTGCCCATGGCAGGGGGGTTGGAACTGGATGATCTTTAAGGTCCCTTCCAACCCTGACAATTCTATGATTCTATATGATTCTATGACTTCAGTTCACAGTTACAAGTGTGCACCAAATGCTTATGCATTTATGTCAGTGACTCTGTAGTCTACAAAACCCTCCCAAAACTCTTACCTCTCTCTCTCTCGTCTCAAGTGCTTCCTGCTCGGTCTGTAACTGCTCCTTAAGCACTGGGGCAGAACTGCCCTCTACTCTGTGCCTCGTTTCATCCAGTTTGGACTGTAGGGCTGAGATCTGAATCAGGTTATTGTACTGTTGTTGTTGCAATGCCTCTTTATCCTGTAAAATATTTTTCTTAATATGTTAAATTAATTGTTGCCAATATATATACCCACCTAACCAGAACAATTCTGACAAAATACTTCAGCATCCATGATGAACCCCAGTGTAGAAATGCTGAGGAATGTTGCTTTTGCCAACTGTAGAAGTAGTATAATCTTTTTTTCCTAACATTAACTTGAGGAATAAAAAACTTAGGCTGCCTTATCAGGAATTGTTTACCAAAGACTAGAAGCCTTAAGTGGTCTTATCTTTAGGCCTCAGTTTCCAGTAAGTCTTAGGGTAAAAGGAAAAGAAAGGACAAAAGTACACAATTGCCAGTCAAGGTGTGTTAATAGATAAAGGGGCAACAGTTCAGGGCTATTTACCTTTTCCAACTCACTTATCAACTTCTGAATACTTAGCATTCAGTGATATATTATACTTTCTCAATTACACAGTTTTTTTACATGTGTGAGTATCTAAACATCTTGTTCTTGTAGACATTTCCAAATTCATTATGATAACGTGTATTTGCCAAGCTAAATTTAAGAGGTGAAGAGGTTTGGGCAGACCAAAAACCTACTGAAAATACATCAAGTCAAATCGTGAAGCGTCAGCAGTAGGTTTGTCAGATCCACGCTCTGTCAAGCTACCATAGTTTATTTTTAACACTCCTCTGGTCCTCTTTCTCTCACAGTCCCTCTCAGAAGCACGGTCAGTTTAAGGAGGAATGCTTCACTTGGGAAGTCATCTCAACCTAAGGCATACATATCTGTACTTAACACAGTAAAGGAAAGCTGGGAAGAAACCTAAGCACTAACTGCTTCTGCTGTTCAATACTTACACTGCCCCTAGCCCAATACACAGACCTCTAACAGAGGAGTTATTTTAGACTCATCATATAATTTGCTAAAAAGATATATAAATCTTTTCTACAATCAAAAAGAACTAAGGCCCAGAGTCATGGATAGCATCTTCTGTCTTAAAATGAAAGAAACATCAGTTAAAAAAATGACAGCCAATGCTGTACCATAAAAGCATGCCCAAGAACAGGTATTTGAAACATGTCCAAACATTCACATCCTTCTTAACCAGGTCACCTGACTTACACCCAGGAGTCCCCAGGCAGTCCCTGCTGGCTCTCCCCAGCTCTGGGGGCAGTGCAGGCACTCACAGCACCTAACAGGAACTGCCAGTAGCTAACTGTAGAAAGTGCTGAGGAATGGTGCTTTTGCAAACTGTAGAAGAAGTATAATCATCTTTATATTAACTTGAGGAATAACAGACTTCAGACCAAAGCCTAGAAGCCTTAAGTAGTCGTACTGGAAACTGAGGCCTGAAGCTCAGTCTCAAGGTAAAAGGCAGATCAAGGACTAAAGTGCCCAGCTGCCAATCGAGATGTCTTCATAGAGAAAGGGGCAACAGTTCAGGGCCATATAAGGTGAGCAACAGTAACTTAGAAAGATGCTGCATTGTGCTCAGTAAGCTCAGGAACATTCTTTTCTCCCAGGGGAAGCAGGAACCTGCCAGACAGGCAATTACAAACTATTATGGGCTGTTCCAAAGAAGGCGCCTCGGTTCAGCCTGTGAACCTTGGCACTACCCAATTCCTAGGGAACCCAGGGAGGGAACTCTGTGGAGGGGAACAGGGGATAAAATGCTGAAAGCTCTGCTCAGAGGGTGCCTGCTGTGCTGGGACACCCGCTCTGGCAAGAACGTCTAAGAAATTGCTGCTTCACTAGTCCATCTGCTGGGAGTCCTTTCTTAGGACCTTTGGCATTTCTAACACGTCTGCCCAGTGTCACTCCCGTTTAAATAAGTATTGAAAAATTACTTGTTTTAACTCCATTTCCACTTTCTTCATTTTCTGCAGTTGTTGCTCCAAGCAGCGCACAGTTTTGGAGAGCTCAGCCCTGCTGTGCTCCAGGTCTTGGACCCGGGCCAGCAGTTTCTCTATCTCTTCATCACGAGCTGCGATTTCTTGGTGGCTTTGCTCCTTTTCTAGTAACACCTTATTGTAACCATCCGTCTTCTCTTCGATTTCTGCCTGCAAAGATTCTACCTGTACAGAAATCACAGCATACAGGCAATATACATTCAGGTGATGTAACAAACTTCCCATTAGAACCAAGAATAACTGCATGGCAAAACAGGAGGAGTGTTACTATGGATTAAACTACTGCTAAAATTCCAGATGAAAGGAAAACTAGATGGGGACAGAAAGGTTGAAAAAGGGACTTTCTGAAATCTTGTTTTCCAAAGGCAGCGGCTCTCAAACACTCTTTTGCTTACTCTCTCAGTAGGTGCAGTATTCTTAGGAAGCACTGTATGAAGGCATAGCCTTAAGGCACAGCAGTCATCAAAAGGGCCTTGTGGTGTCTGGGATTTTGTTGTTGGGTTTTGGTTTGTTCAAGATTAAAAAAATCCCAAGGTTGCAGGAAATATTACTAATAGAATTAAATGTATTTCTGTAATGTCAGAACTCTCTTCCATGACTTTGAGGAATTCCAGCTTAAAGGAAGAAACCGAAAACTGGAAAATAAATACGCAATATAACACACTCGATGCCTGCAAATCAGAGAGGCTCATAGTTGTAAACATTAAACAGGCAATCTTTTTCCCAAAAGCTGCTTAAAAATGAAGAGGATAATTTTGTGTTTGAGCTCACTGAGATCCAGTCATGCAGAGAGCTGCAGGAAAACGGTCATTCATCCCAGTAATTAGCAGCAAGGCAAGGCTAGGAGGCAGGAGAGAACCAAGTGTGACAGGTGGAGCACACTGGAAGTGATAAAGTCATTAAGCACACTGATAGCACGGTCAGGTAGGAAAGCAATAGGAAACCTTCTGAAGGAGAAAGAATTTGGTCCGTACCAATGAGCAAGGAAGAGGAGATTTTTACAAAAGAAGTGCTTTGTTCATCAATAAGTGTCTGAGCTGATGCAAATTCCACTTCAGTATTATACTATAAAAAAATTCTTGTATTAATGTAGAGCCTTACATCTTCAAAGCATTGTAGATATTACAAAAGCACAAAAATACCCTCCAGCAAAATACACAAGTATAGAGTTAATATAGTCAAACTGCTATGCCTGGAGAGAATCACAGACTAGTTAAGAAGAGCAAAAGTGATTAACATTACATTTTCAACTGCTTGCAAGCACATATACATTTCCTTAATTATGTATATTATCTTATTCCCTTCTCATCTCAACAGCACTTAACTGCTATGGATAACACAGGCCTTACAGGAAAGCTTTTCAGTATAGAAGAATCTTTTAGAAGATTAATACTTTCTAACCCTGTAAAATGTTGGTATCAGCATTCCAGAAACAATGACACTTTACACATGGTAAGAGTGGGTTTTGACACCACACTGCTAGAAAGCTAGTGCTGCAATCCTGAAGCTAAGGGAATGCTTTTGCAACCTTCACCCTCATGGCATACTCTCAGATGGCAGCTCCCAGTACCAAACAGCACCCTGTTCACAAACAATCCTACTCACATTTGCCTTGAGCCTAGAATACAGCAAGAACAACAACTATTAACTTGTTATAACTCCTCCCTGCAGAAATTAATTCATCTAATCTATCTGTTTCAGAGTGAGTTAAGCAATTACTGACATTATAGCTGCCATTAAACAACTGGACAAGAACTGTCTAAATCCTGACGTTTTATTTTGGCACAGACTGCATTTATACCTCACTCTACCCACAGACATCACTTGCTTAGTTACCTTCCTTGCCTGTCTTTCTCTAATGAAGTCTTAACCCTTTCTGAGAGAGGTTACAAAGTTACAGCAGCTAGTCTTCATTTTTTCAAGTATTCCTCTTCACTAAGCCACAAGCACACTAGTAACTAACTCTCATCCACCTCACCTCTTGATAGAGGGCAAGCTGTGCTCTTAGCAGTTTCACCTATTTTAAATAACCTGACAGATGTTCTTTATGACTCTGTAAGCCCAGGACTGACACAGAGTTATACCTTCTAGGTATAAACAGATCTTCAACGAGACATGTGGCCTTCAAAACAAAAATCTTTCCCATTCTTTGTCTGATCTTTGCCACGGTGTAAATAACAGCACACAGGCTGGGTGTGTGATGCACTCAGAAAATATCAGTGCCAGACAATGGCATTCATGGAAATGAGAAGCCAAGGCTGATGCAGCTTGGTATGTAATCACTCTACTTCATCAGAAGGCTAATGAAGCCCTGTCAGAGGTTACCCAAGGCAAGTGACAATGAGGTGGCTACTCAGCATGGAAAATTCAGTCTATAAACATTCAGTTGTTCCTAAAAGATTTGTTTCTCCAACAGTAACATAAACAGTTTCATAAACTGTACATAAATGAACAGAAGGAAATGCAAATAAGTAGTATACACGTTGAAGTTTTGTTGAGAGCAGGGCCTCAAACAAAAGCAGAAGGCTAAGGCACTGTATCATCATAATTTCATCAACTTTGGCTCATACTCCAAACCTCAACTTCTTACAGTAAAAGAGGTTTTTGGCATGAAAGTTACTGTCTGTGATACCTAAGCCTACTGCCTGAGCAATTAAACCGAGCAAATAAAGCACTTATGTACAGGAAATTAAACTGAAAGCAGTTCCTCACTCCTTGCAAGAATTCTGCCACTCTAAAACATGTGTTCTTATCTCCAAGACAGGCTGAAACAGCCTTGACATATCAAGAACAGGAAAAAAGCCAAAGCAGATCTAATTAATAGAAGGGAGTGAAAAGGAAAGTTAAAGATGTTCATGCTATTTTCCATACCTGTAGAATCAATTCATAGTTCTGTATAATGTTCATTTATGTGAAAAAAACAAAATAACAAAAAAGCAAAAAGTTAATCTTTGAAACCAAGCATCAAACATATGAAAGTGTGAAAAAAGGGACAGATTTATAAACTTGAATAGGACAAGGCATGCAGACAAAGAACGTATTTTATTACAACTGTTATAGCTGGAAAAACTAAACTTCAGAACCCAAAAGTCATCTCTCAGACGTACACTGTAGAGCAGAGTACCTGTATTGTTGTCCTCCTCAGTTAATTTAAACCAGACTCACAGGCTGCAAAGCTTTATTGTAATGCTCATACAACATTGCTTTCCATCCCCATAAGAAATAGTGTAAGTACACTCCCACTGACTATATGTAGTCCAGTCAGCTGGGAGAAAAAAACTGCTCTCGCGGCAAAAACAGAGAGGGGAAAAAAAGGTCTCTAAAGAGACAGACCCTAAAGAAATACAGGTTTTGGTATTTAGTTGTAGTAAAACTCCTTTGGCCAGTGAGTGTGATTTTACTCACCCTATACTCTTTGGGTTCTCCTAAAATCTGTGATTTTGCTGAAAGTTTTAACTGTTCTTCCAGTTTCTGAATTTCCTGCTGAAATTCATCACGTTCATGCTCCCTTTCTACAGCTTGTTCCTGTAAACCCAACCAAAGAGAGTGAAAATCTTTTTTAAGAAACTTTGCATTTCATTACAATATTAAGTACAAGAAAACTTTTGAGGTTTGTATTTGTGCTGAAGAGACTATGCTCACCTAAACATAATTAACACCTTTCATTAGTCCTGAAAGCATAGCTAAAACTATAGGCAAAGAAAAAAAAACAAAACAACCCACCACTTTTTACCCCAATGTATATGCAAACTACAAATAGCAATTAATAACAAGGAAAAACTTCTCCTGAAATACAACAGTCAGGGAATTTGAAAACTACTCTTCTTTTTTTTTTCTTCCTTTTTTTTTTTTTCCCCCCTTTCTCCCTTTTAAAAGGCTAGAATACCAGAGTTTGACTTTCAAACCAAAAGGAAAGCATCCCATTTTAGGAAGCATCTTCCAAGTCTCAGTCACAAGCTAGCAGTAGTATTTATCACCACCAAACCCAGGGAGCCGTGGCACCACGCTTACTTACGTCCATGAACTGCCGCTGCTTTTTAAGCTGTTTCTCAAGAACTTGAATTTGCTGTTTTAATTCAGCAACCTCCAATAACTGTGTGGCCAGGTCTTGATTGCTATGTAACTGTTCTTCCAGTTCCACTTCCAAAACTTTCATTTGAGAGCGTAAATTGGAATGGTCCTTTTCTGCCTGACATTGGAGCTCTAACTTCTCCTTTGCTAAAATTTCTACTTCCTTGAGTAGACCTGAATGAGAACACAAAAATAACAATAAAGTTATCAGTGAAAGGTACAAAAAAATCACACTGAGTTTAAGATGAGGTTGAGTTAAAATACTTTGGACAGCCTGAAAACCAAAGAAAAATTCCCTTGAGATAGTCTGTAAGGATCACAAAAGAAAGTCTGACACTTGGCTGCCCATTGTGTCTTTGAAAGACATCTCTGATCAGACTATTATAAGATATAGTAATGGAGGACAGGGGCATTTGTTGTGAACCCTGGCTGAAGATAATCTGGGCACATAGAAAACTTTCACCTTTACCCCTGGGGACCTCACATTCCAGAAAGCTACATTTCACCAGACCACAAGTCCTTCAAATTTCCTCCCTAGATCCTTGCCTTCTCAACCCTACTTCCACACTCTTCCTATCCCAGAGGCTCTTTCCAAACACCACCAGATCCTCAATCCTCTGAATTCACTCCATTCCAGATGTGCTCCATCCCTAAATTTAAGCCCCACACCCCACTGTCAGCCACATGGGTTCTCATACCCATCCTTCACTGTTCCATTCTAAATCCTTGCCACTTGTATCCAGACTGGAACATGTTGATCCAATGTTGCAGCCCCCCAGCACACCACTGTCTGCTGCTGCACTGCACTGGAGAGCACAGCACTCACTCCCACTCTGGACTGTGGGGGTGCAGGGGGGAATCAGGCAGTCACCCAGGCTGAGCCAGCTCCTTCTTGTCTGGAGAGCGGTATTGGGAACCAAACAACAAAAGGACATCTCAAGGATGGGATGAGGGAGCTGAGGATTGATGAAGTAATGACTCACAGAGGTGCCCCAAGACCCCCACGCACGCGCAACAGGGGGGATGACCTCTGGTAGCCACTGGGGGTGGAAAATACTGTTCAGCCTCTGTGCAGGCCCTGGCCACGCAGGCACTGATGCCAGAGCAGCCTCCAGGCCAGCAGAGCTGTGAGCAGCCTGCTGCTGCGGGGAGATGGGGAGAGGAGATCCATTTCCAGCAGGTCCATGTGATGCACAGCTTGGCCCAGGGGATGCCCAGCAGAAGGCATCAGGACCTACTGACTGCTCTCCCCGAGCACCACGCTACCTGCCCTCCTCTTGCTCGGCGGTTTGTCTGCCACCCTGGGGTGGGTCTGTACCTGGGGATGGCAGGGAACTGGCTGGGCTTGCTTGACATGGCTTTTGCTGATCAGTTGTGTGGGTGAGTGCTTGAATACAATCGGTTTGGCTTATCAGCCCTGTGGGGGGGATGCTGTCCTTTGTCAAACGGGAATCCTTCACCAATCTGGGACACCACTCCTCCAGCCCAAGTTCCCATCCTATTTCAAATCTCTTCCTAATCAAGCCATGCAATAGAGAATTCTCAATTCCTTCAAACTGTCACATTGAGACCCACCTTAGATCTCCAACATTCAGGCTCAAGTCAGCCTCTCAAATACTCCTCTGCCTCACGCTATGTTGGATAGTGTTGCTGATGCCTACAGTGCTGAGCATGCACCCAGCCCATCTTTTTCAGTGTCCACCAGCTCCCAGCCCTACCTTGAAGCTAGCTCCTGTAAGAAAATGATTTTTTTCTCTGAACCTGAGCAGGGAATGAAACTCAGAAAAATCACACTTACAGCTAATTAGTTCTGAGGCTACAAAGGGAAGAAACATCTGGGAAAAAGATGGCACGTATTTTCCCTATATAGACTGCAAAAGAAATACAACTATGAAAATGTATACAGCACAAATTCGTTTCACTTCTCAAGAGATAATCTGTAACTGCATTTTCACTCAGTCAGATGCACTGAATAAACTCTTTAGGAGCCCCAGACCTGAGACTCTACTGTAAACACACCGTGAGCAGAACTATTTTAAAGGTGAATATAGCTAAGTAACCTGACTATGGAAACAGCAGCCTGGCAATTTAGTATTTAAAGCAAGGTCTTGCAAGAGCTCATTATTTTACTTCTCAAATGTTCCATTATTCATCTTAAATGTCTTCAGTCATAGAGAAAAAGTAAGTCTGTAACTCCAGCAAAGACCTTACTTAACTAGTCATCCAGCCCTGTTTCCAGACTGGTACAATTCCATTTTCCAAGCATGATCAACTCAATCCATATGATTTCTGACCTAACATCATTGTAAGCTGCTGTTACAAACCTTTGAAAAAAAACAGTGATACCACAGCCTCCTTACAACATCTCTTCTAGGGCTCCACTATTCATACATACTAAATTGAACTTCTGGACACTTTAAAAGAAGCTAAGAAACATGACCATTTCTATGTTCATGCTTAAGAGGATACATGTCACAAGCTTAAAATGAGAAGAGAGCATATACATTAAACATCATGAAACATGTCAGCACAGTAAGCATAATGGAACAGAGTGTGCAGGGACTGTGAAGTCTCCAGCTCTGGAAATTAAAGAGGATGAGCAGAGAAACTAGTAAAGTAGATTCTCTATTAGGACAAAAACATGGGCCAAATAAGCTCTTGAGGTCCACAGCAATCTCCTGATTCCATGATACAGTCACCCTGGTCTCTTACTGTAGCAACTTGCCTTTCTCTGTATGAAGACAATACTAAAATATGCAAGGTTAAATGAGAAAAAACCCACAACTGAACAGATATGGAACTGCACCAGATTCTTTAATCATCAGATTTGCTAAGCACCTAAAGTAGCTTTTGAAACCAACTGAAATGGACACAAAATGGCTTATCAGTGATTGGAATTCTTGGAGATGCATAGCATATATATGTATTGCAAATGCACACACCAGATGAAGGGGAAAAAAAATAAATTGTTTTGCAGTCACTCTAGACAATGTCTGAAGAGCCCTGTCCTCCCTTACAAATGGGTGCACTGGCACCAGGCTTCTCCAGACACTCCAACTTTGCTATTGGCTCATAAATACCAATCACAGGACTAATAAAGGACTCGGAGGAACTGCTGGAGATGCACATGGAGCACACTCCTCAGAAAGCTCTTGTCCTGGCAAGTACCTTCTGCCTTCGAGTGATAATCCACAACTACATTCCAACCACATTTCAACTTACTTTGCAAATTCAGAGTTACCAAGGTGGTACCTCAGATGCCTTTACAACAACTGTGCAATCGCTGCGTCACGCTCCCTGCTTTGTCTAGTACAGTGCTAAATAATCACATGAACTAAGGTCCAAGTTTCCTAATCAAATGTTGAGTTGTAGATATAGCTCAGGCTCTGCCAGCATACATGGAGGTAAATGAAAAGACTCCCCCTGCAACAGTATCTCCCAACTCGTGTGGAGCTGCAACAGCCTCCTGCCATCAGGAGATGGAACACAGCAAGTCACCTAAGGCTGGAACACACCGTGCAGGAAAACCAACAGCTGAGAACAGTGTGAATTCCATCAGGGGACCGAATCCCAGCCAGAGGTGCACAACAGAGAGTATCTTTTACCAGGTGCTGTGTTTTGCCAGGCAGGAAGTGGAAATAAAATTGTGTATGTGCATATAGATGGTGCAGAGAGAAGGGCAAGGTACAGGGTGTATGAACAGACACACCTGCACCCACGGGCACCCACAGTCAAGAAAAGAACCGATGCTCTTGTGAAAGCCACTACCAGATTCTCTCAGTCTACACCCTACGAAACGTGGTCATTAGCAACTTGATGGCTTGTATTTAGCTTCAAAAGAAACACTACTGCTTTCTGAGGAAAAACATACTGACTAGCTAAAACTGAAATGAACAGTCAGTCATCTCCTCAGAAAGAAACTCACCTTAATGGGAAAAAGTAACGATGCTGACAGATTGTGTGTGTCACTGCCAACATTTCTCACCTGCTCCCAGTGAAACATTTTCAACTCAGGAAGTGTAATCTCTTGGAGCAATTGTTTTTTATTTTGTTATTTTTAAGGCACATATTCTCCAAGTGTACACACAAGTTTCAAGCAACACGAATACCCCACAGACCTGTTTCTTTGCAGGGACAGACCTGCTGGTTTGTGCACCCTAATTAAAAGCACGCGGTTGCGTTTCGGTAACGCCCCTGCACGCTCCTCCCTGCTCCAGGGCCATCATTCAGCAAATGCCCAGCTCCACTCTGAGTGCATTTTATTAGCGAGGCTGTTCTACTCACAGCAGTACACTCTATCCAAAAAGGGAGCAGACATGGGCTTTTCACACAATTAGCCATGTCAATCAACTCCAAACAACATTATTTTATTTCTCATATTTTCCATACGCTACAAACGATTCCAAACCAGAGGAAGAGTACTACAGATGGCTGGGGTGTGACAGAAGGGATGGATTTTAGGGCTCAGCACTTTCAGCAAATTCAACTGTTCACATTCTAATAAACTAGCAAGAGCTAGGCTGCAGCTCCCAGGAGAACACCAATCCCCAAATACACTCTCATCAGCTAAGTTAGATGTTCCTCTCATTGAGCGGGCAGCAGCAAGTTTCAGGACAATGAGATGGTTATCAAACACATGGTAAATAAAAATAAGTGTGAAGGAGATCTCCGTGGACAGAAGGAATAAAGATGTAGTAATGGGCAAGACAGCCCAGTGCAGCTTTTTAACTATAACTGAAATTTAGCTAGATAATTCTTTTGTATTGACCTGAGGGACTGGCTTATATCTCTCTCACCCTTTGGGGGAAAAGAGAAAGTCTAGAAAAAAAGAAAGAGTGAATATGCAAGAGAACATATCTAGGAATATATATATGTGCTTATAAATAACAGTAATCTAAAAACCAATTTGGCACCTACAAATTTTACTTCAACACCAGACTTCCAAAGTCAGTGTAAAACTCTACAGATCCTTCTTGCTTGTTCTCAGTGTCATCCTTCCTCCCATAACTAGCCTTCCTTACTGCTCGCCCCTTCCTTTTCCTGATCTACACACCCATTCAATTATATTTCTCTAGTCTCCCTTAGACTGCCTTCAGTTCTTGCACTTATTTCTTTAGCTCTCCCTTTTGTATCCCCTTACGTATTCCCCTCCAAAAAGAATTTCATTATTTTGGCAGCTAACTGTGTATCATTAGAAACTCACAGAAAGCTTACAGCCCACTCCAGCCCCTCAAAAGACAAGTGAAGCTGGCAGACACAAAGATAACAGCACAATATGCTTTAAGCCTAGCAGTAGTATAGCATTTTTTTCCTTTAAATATCAGTGAATTTAATATTCTTAGTTTTTGTTGTGGTTTTTTTTCCCCATGCATCTGAGACGTCATAAAATTTTTTACTAAGATATTGAAGTACTATTCCTCTTTGTTAAAATAAAATCAAAACTCTCAAGTCATGCATTCAAGTGTTAGAGCAACACAAACCAGAAAAACACCACACTTACTACAAACCTGAACCCTTTTTCTGTTCTACATTACCAAGAGGTGTTCCTAGAAATCAAAACACAGACATGTACAAGACAAGAATATGACATTATGAGCCATTCCATCTTCTAAATCACTAAAAATTCCAATGTGATACAGATCGTGCCTACATTTTATTTGGCAAAAATGCATTTCATCTTTATTATGACCCAAAGCTCCTGATGACATGCTGACCCATGTCTGTAATTGGACTAGAGCTACTGTGGTTTTACATTAAATGGTTTTACATTAAAACAATTCAAGTTTGGTGCAACATTCCTGGCTAGTCACACATTTTTTAAGACAAATAGTCTCTTTTCACAGTTTGCCCCTTACAGCGATGGAATCATTAATGACTCAAATCCCTTTTTAGATCCTGCAAGGGGATTCCAAGTAGGATTCAGTTTAGTAGGACTCACTGGCACAGACCTGCAGACTCTGTAACCCGTCATACATTGCCATGACACAAAGATGTGCTTGAGTTCAACAACATCCTGGACTGATTTTGCCTTTCCTGTGGGATATGGCACTTAATGCCACAATCACTGTTGTAAAGCAAGCACAACATACATTTAGTTCCTGTTATAGCCCCTGAACTCTTTCAGTTCTACTGTCTTTCCCTTAGGGAAATGAGGTCTTCCCCCACCTCTTCCTCTGCTACTGGGGAAAATGAGTGTAGGCTCCATAAACCACAACAATCTGCATGAGAGCACTATTCAGTTAAGATAATAGTGAGATACTACTAAGATGCCATATGAGAGGTCAGACATAATTTAATACTAACACATTTTTTAATAAGGCCTGTACTGATAGGACAAGGGGTGAGGGGCTTAAAATAAAGCCAGTAGACTAAAGAGAAGGTAGAAATGTTTTTACACTGAGGGTGGCAAGACACTGGCACAGGTTGCCCAGAGGTAGCAGACACCCTATCCCTGGAAACCTTCTAGGTCAGGCTGGACGGGGCTAGTAGCTGATGAAAGGGTTGGAAGGGAAGTCCTGTAAGGAGCAGCTGAGGACTCTGGATTTTTCTAATTTGGAGAAAAGGAGGCTCTCTACAGCTTCCTGAGGAGGGGACATGAAGAGAGAGGTGCTGATCTCTTCTTGAGATCCAGGGACAGGACACATGGTAACAATTCAAAGCTGCACCAGAGGAAGTTTAGGTTGAACAGTAGGAAGCATTTCTTTACTGACAGGGTGGTCAAGCCCTGGAACTGGCTTACTAGAGAGGTGGTTGATGCCCCAAACCTGTCAGTACTTTAAGAATCATCTGGACAAGGCCTTTAATAACATGCTTTCACTTCAAAGATGACCAAAAGTTGTCAGGCATGTGGACTGGATGATTGTTGTAGGTCCCTCCCAAGTGAAAATATCCTATTCTGTCCTATCCTAGTCAAAGATACCCCTGTTCGCTGCAGAAGGGTTGGACTAAATAACCTTTACCCAAACCTAAACCATTCTACAATTCCATGTATAACATGAGTGTTATTGCACTATATCTGAAAGGTTGAGAGCAGAGCCAGAAATAAGAACATGGAAGGCTGGTGGCCGGCAAGAGAAGGGCAACGGTACAGTCTGAAGAGAAGTGAAGAGCAGCAAGGTGAAGAGGAGAATGAGGTGGGGGAGAGGCAAGAGGCAGACAAAAGTTGCAGAGGAATGACAGAGTAGGGCTCAAAGTCAGGCGGAAGCCTACAATAGAGGCTCCTAAGAAGTGAATGGATTATTGCAACCTATAGACTGTGTCCAGTCAAATACAACCCTCCTACATAATTTGGGTTCATGCCCTGAAACTTTACATTCCTCTACTACTGACAACGGAGAAATTCAATAGAAAACTGAATTTTGCTGCCTTTCTTTCTGACCCAAGTATGTGCTATTGGTACAACTACCTGTTAGGTAGCCTGCTCAGGCAGAAAAGCTCATAGCTGTGGTGATATAGCTGAGGGTAGCATAATGTTTGCAGTAGCAGAAAAGCAGTGACCCAAAATGATAACATTTATGCTGGGAGATAATACAGAGAAATTCACTTACGGAAGTAGTAGAATGACATTAAGGCCACAAAGTCAAGAAATCAGAACTATGCAATGCCATTTAAAAGATTCACAGATTCATCAAGAAACAGCACAGCCTAGTCTTCAGTTCCTCTATAGTTCAAATCACATCTCTCAATTGTCTTCTGTGAAACTGGAAAACACCTTACATCAGGCAGCTAGGAGATTCTTTGGGGTCTTCACTAAATCGCTGCTCTCACTTCAAATGCATGCTCCCTCATGTGCAGGGACAGCACCAGCTTCTAGAAAAAGTGTTACTAGACTCCATCCAGTATGATGAAGAGGTTCTTATCCTACTCCACATCCCTACATGAGCTCCCTGTAGTAGTTAGCTTACATTGTATCCCATAATTCTGTGGGGCCAAGGCAGTGATGCATTGGAGGAAAGAGTTACACAGACCACTCATCTGCACCTACTTATCCAAGTTTGATTTTGTATTTCAGTGGCTGTGGCTTGCAGTGAGTGACCCTTTATAAGTTTAAGATACCTGCCTCACCTTATCCTCTCCAACACCACAACCTCATTCAGCTTTTTCAACACATAGACTTTCCCAGAAATTCCTAAACAGACTTTTGAGCTTCACCAGTATCTTTCCACGGACACCCTTACTAATCACATGCATGTGTCTTGACAGGACAAGGCTGAAGAGCCAGGGAAAAGCTCAGGTGTGAAGCTAATCACACATCATCACCACAATCTTCCATAAGCATTTTATTTCTTCCAACATTATTAAGTTATCTCCTTAGTCCTGGAAGCAATCAAAAGCCTTGAAGCCTTTTCTTTGCCTGCAGTGTCAAATAACCAACATTTCAGTTACTAACTAGGTGCTAATTATCTGTTGCAGCTTGCTACCCGTAGTTAACACATGCCTCTCATTTTCTCAGACACTTTCCATTTCTAACTAAGCATACTACTACAGCAGTACTCTTCACTAAGAGTACTCTCATCTACATGAAGAAACAGCTGCTTTATTTTAGCTTCTGCTTTTACAGGACGACCCTGATAAACTCTGTACCAGACTGATCTGCCCATGAGGTCATCAAACCAAAGACTGTATGTTACAGAACCACGTTCAGTGTTTCACAAGCTGAGAGACAATTTTGTTTTCCCCTCACAGAGTCATACCCACTGCTCACCAAGAATTGCTTGCTCCTGGGTTAGCTCCTGGAAGCGTTCACGCATATTCTCCAGCTCTGCAACAAGGCGACATTCAGATTCCTCTTTCAGATTCAAGGCCTCTTCTAATGCAGCTTTTTCTGCAACATAGCCTTCAATAATGCCTAAAATCCCAAGTCATAATGAAAAGAAAGCAATGAACTCATATATTGGAAAAAAGTAGCCTGAAGACACAAACGTGTGACTTTTTGCAAACACTGGAAAGTGACAGAAAGAAAAGAGTGCAAGATAACTTAAATTTACACTGCAACTAGGCTTTTTGAAGTATCTTAAGGAGTAAAATATACCAGTTAGTGTATCCTAACAGATTTTATGAGGCTTACATGTCATAAAATACCTCCAAACATGTATACTGTATATAGGGATTGTTTAGCCTTGATGCCCTGGGATCACCTCACAACATCAGACAGCCTGACACATCTTCTGGGGGGGCTGAGGTTTGAAGAAATAGAGTCTCCAGAAAGTAAGATTAAGTGTTTGATTCAGAGCCCAGGAAACCCAGAAAGAAAGGAAATAGGATTTTGGAAAGACTAAATAAGCCTAAAGGGGTATTACTGAGAAGAGGAATGGAAAGAGAGGCCATGATTAGGGAGAGAAGCTCAATTCAAAGGACATGCAAACTCCCAAAGCTTCTCCTTCAGGAGAATCTCCTAAAGGTGAAGACCTTCAGTCATAACCTTCACCAGGGGTAATTAGACTGATGACATGCATTCTGTAACAGTGTTGAGATCAACCATCTCAGCCTTTTTGTCCCTCCTTACAGAATCTCTTTATGCCTGCACTACCATCAGACATTGGAAGGGTTCAGCGTGAAGTAAAGCAAGGTCAGACAGGTCTGGTTTACACTGGGAGTATGTCTTCTTTTCAATAATCCAAGCTCCCGTGTTTAGACACACAGGAATGCAAACTGCTGCTTTAAAAATTATGGTATTTTTCCACACAGAGTCAATGGCATAAGTATAGAACTTAGCATTATCACATTTGGTCCAGGGAAATACATGAAGAGAATTAAGTAGCAGACTTGCAAGAGAAGACCCACGCTTCAAGTAAACAGAATTATCTATGAGTAAATGACACTGAAACCTCTTGATATTAGATTCATTTTCTCACCTTCTGCTTTATGAAGTTCTAGTGCCAGCTGATTCTTGGCCTCACTTTCCTCACTGAGGCACTCCATTAGTTCCTGGTGCTGACTAATCACTTGAGCAGTTTCCCAATTTCGGCGGCTGAATTCTTCGAATTGTGCATGATTTTCATGCATTTTCTCCAGCTAAAAAAAAGAAAACAAACCAATTCCCCCCACCATCAGATCTTAGATACACAAGCAATGTAATAACACTACAGATATTTAAACAAAAACGTTCTTAATTTTTCATAACATTGATGCATTAAGGTCTAAGTTTTGAAGTTCCATTTTAGTCCTAGATTGACTTTGCCCCAAACCCCTGGACACTTTGTTGACTCCTGTACTCACATACCTGTATTTTTTTCCACACATCTTCCTTAGGCACATGTTTCTTTATCGTGTATACAAAGAGATATCTCCCTGTTGGTTAAACTGCTGAGCTTGACGCTTCCTGAGTCACTTGATATTCAAAGCACCCTTACACTTAATCCTCCCAGAGATTCTGCCATGTCTAATGGACAGCAAAGTCAACACACCAGCAGATTTCCAAGGTACAGCACCAGTTCTCTGAGACTGTCTCTCTTGCATTCCTACATGCAATGTCTCAAGTTCAAAAGAAAGGAATTGAGCAGACCCATCCCCATTTCTTTCATATTTAGCTTATCCTGGTGAATAGAACATTGCACAGATGTAAGCAAAATGTGCTTGAATGCAGCTGATGAGGGCTGACCTAGAATCTAGATCTGCCACAGCTTATGGAAGTGCCTTAACCACAACTTAGCTACGTGCTGCTGGAACTAGCATCAATACCCAGAAGTACAAACTTAAGCAACTCCTTCTAGGAAGGATTTTTGTCTTTTAAGATGATGAACATACATTTCACACAAACACTTATCACTGGATTGCACAAAACACCCGAGGAGAAGACAAATTTCAGATATATTAATTCCCTTTGATTTTTTGTCTTACTTCATGGGCTTCCTCACTCAACTAATTACTATAGCACTAAATTCAATCCTCTAATTGTATAGAATACTCAAGCAGCTATCTCAGACTTACAACTTCCCAAAGCTGAATGTATAGACACTGCAAAGCTCAGTATGGAAATACTCAAATTTTATGACATTGAGTCGACCTCCTTTTAGCACAACTAAACAATATATAATTATGTTTTCTTGCTACTATCTACATATTCCCAAAACATTTTAACATGGGACTGAGTTTTCTTGGACCTGCTTATCAATGCTTAAGAAGCATTGATGTGAAGTGTGATAAAAAAAAACCCAACTCAAAAACCACTTAAGTCTTGGTCTCCTGAAGTTACAAAACACATCTAAAATACTAGTGTAAATCTACATAAGGCAACCAACTTACAGCCTTCCTACAGGATCTGCTAGAAGAAAAAAACAAAATGCTAAAGTGTCATTTATAAGAAATGAACAAATAAGAGCAAACTCTTCCTTGTAAGAAGCAGGAGATACACACGCCTCCCTGTACCGACAACTTGTCTTGTATTTAGACAAAATCTGATTCTTCATAGTAGCCAATCCTACAGGCTGCTAGATACACCAGGCTTAAAACAGGTTTCACATTTTCAGTATATTTCTGTATTTATACAGATTTAAAAGTTTTACCTGTTTAGTTGATTCAGCAACCAGTTCCAGAAGTCTCTCCACTGCAGTGCGCAAACGATGGCAAATTTTCAGAATCATTTCTTCATTTTCACACGCCAATTCTGGCTTTGCAAAAACACTTTCACATAAGTACTGGCTCAGCTCAGACCCCTCATCAGTCACTGGAGACAGCTGGTTGGGTTCTGGAGGAGTTTCATCAAGCAGCAAACCTACTGAGAACAAGCAAGCTATTTGAAACAGAAAAATGACACAGAACTGGCCACTCAGATATTGGACAGTGACAGCAGTTGGCTCTGAAGATATATTACAAGGTGAAAACTTTTACACATCAATAACTCAACTGAAAACTCAATACATTCTTTCACATGTTTGAAAATATTGTGCACCAGGGTCTGAAACTGTGCACTTATGAAGTTGATCTTTCCTACCCTATAATCCACTCGGCCTTTTCCAGCAACTTTTTAGTAGTTGCACCATTAAAGGAATTAAAATGAAAAAACACTGAATCTTCAGTGCAGAGTAACTCTGCAAGAGACAGAAAACACTGCAACAGAGATCCCCTTTCTGAATCTCACCCATATAAACAGAAATGCAAAGGTATTTTTCAGGAACGTGAACTGACTACATCCAGTTACACAGATTTGTACTCACCTTTTTCTAGGTGGTGTTTTTCTTTGGCTTTGAAATCCTGAATGAATCCCATTTCTTCCATAATACTGTGACTTTCTCTAGACTCTCCAGAAACCAGACTGTCATCAAGGCAAATACCAATCTTGTTACAGATAAGGTCCTCAACAGCTATCGTGGTCTTCACTAACTCCATAAGCAATTTCAATGCATGCTGATAAGATTCCTGCATTTTTTTCCTAGAAACAAGCATATCAAGCACTTCAAAAACTGCAGGCATGATTTAAAAGATACTTCAAACCTGCTGAAAAACTGACAGTTTAAAATTGGTATCTTGCCATAGTTTGACAGTTAACAGTGAAGTTAATTCGGATGACTGAAAAAAACAAGGTAGGCTCAGCAAAAAAACCCTCTGTCTTCTCCACAGCAGATGGAGAGATCATACTGCAGGCAGCAGCATCTCAGGCTTCCGTATCTGTGGAAGCATCAGTAAGCAGGGAGAACATTTCTACTACTGCAATATCCGTGACATCAAAATAACTAGGGGTGTTTTGGCAGGCTGGACAACAAAAGTTATGTTTACAAAATCATTTGTTTTACGAAAAACAGTTAAGCCAGTTCCTTAAAGGTGAGAAAGAACTCTAGAAGATCATTCAGCACGACAGCTTCTCTAACCCACAGATTTCAACGATACATCAAACCAATCCACATTGCACTGAAAGGTTCGTGTGTTCAAGACGCTTTCTCAATTCCATAGTTTTTTCCCAAGTTCATACGTAGTGGAAACCTCAAAACGCTGAATTCTCCATCAGATCACAAGAGAAAAAAAGGAAATAAAAAACCCAAACATCTTGTTCTCCTTATTGAGATATATTTGTAATTAAAAAAAACAAAACTCAAATTGCAAAATAAAGCCAATATATCATCCTACACTATTAATTTGAGCTGGCTTAATTTTGCTAGTTATTAATTTCTTTATGAAGAAACAGAAAATGAGCAAACAAAAAACCAACCACTAAGCATTATGTAACAAGATAAACAAACCCTTCACTCTTGGACTGCTCAATATCAGCTCTCAACATGGCTATCAAATTCCCTCCTTCTTGGTTTTCTCTGTCCCGCTGCTGAAGGAGTGTCTCCAGTTCAGAGTTGGTCTCCTCTATTTCACAGTTCAGTGACTTCACCCTCTTCTCCAGCTGTGGAAGATACAGTAACAGTGCAACAAAGTCAAGCTTTTTGACTCAACTACAAACTTTGACCAACAATCTTACCCTTCATCACTTTACACAATCATTGCCTGCTGTTAAGCAAACCTGCTTTCTTTTTCTTCATCGTCTTAGTGTTACTCCCAGTTCTCCTACTAAACATAAAGGCCTACCAGAACAGCTCAGTATAACCCATTGACATTTTGGCCAGAGCTTCCCGAATTGTGAGAAAAGGCATTAATGTTTTATGTCATTTATCTTCTATTTTTGGAAACACAAAGCTATCATTTTACTCACTGAAAAGAGAACTTTACATTTCTAAACTTCCTAACTCAAACAGGTACCTTTTTCAAGCTGTTACTCTCTCCCTAAAGCTTTCTGGGTAACCTAGATTCAACTTAGACATTTGCTTTACAAGAGGCAGAAAATGTTATTTTGTTTGGCAAACAAGTATTATCTTTGTCACTTCCAGATTCAAACTTAACAGTTTGCCTGGCTTACTTCCTCTGAGCTATAGATAAGTTGGTCCAACAAAAGCTACTAGAGCACTATTTTTTTGACAAAAAAAAAAGTAATAGATACAGATGGCATCAACAAGACAACAAAAAGGCAAACATGAAACTTTCTCTTACAAAAATGTTTATCTCTCTGATAGCTTCAGACCAAGTTGCTAGCCAGTTTCAATTTCTCTGTTACTGCTGTAGTGCTCCAACTCAGAGACAGAACCCATCATGCGTTACACCTTGAACACTACAGAATCCACGTTGGAACACGTTAACCCATTGCTGCAGCCCCCCAGCACACCACTGTCTGCTGCTGCACTGCACTGGAGAGCACAGCACTCACTCCCACTCTGGACTGTGGGGGTGCAGGGGGGAATCAGGCAGTCACCCAGGCTGAGCCAGCTCCTTCTTGTCTGGAGAGCGGTATTGGGAACCAAACAACAAAAGGACATCTCAAGGATGGGATGAGGGAGCTGAGGATTGATGAAGTAATGACTCACAGAGGTGCCCCAAGACCCCCACGCACGCGCAACAGGGGGGATGACCTCTGGTAGCCACTGGGGGTGGAAAATACTGTTCAGCCTCTGTGCAGGCCCTGGCCACGCAGGCACTGATGCCAGAGCAGCCTCCAGGCCAGCAGAGCTGTGAGCAGCCTGCTGCTGCGGGGAGATGGGGAGAGGAGATCCATTTCCAGCAGGTCCATGTGATGCACAGCTTGGCCCAGGGGATGCCCAGCAGAAGGCATCAGGACCTACTGACTGCTCTCCCCGAGCACCACGCTACCTGCCCTCCTCTTGCTCGGCGGTTTGTCTGCCACCCTGGGGTGGGTCTGTACCTGGGGATGGCAGGGAACTGGCTGGGCTTGCTTGACATGGCTTTTGCTGATCAGTTGTGTGGGTGAGTGCTTGAATACAATCGGTTTGGCTTATCAGCCCTGTGGGGGGGATGCTGTCCTTTGTCAAATGGGAATCCTTCACCAACCAGAACAACTGTCAGTTACAAGAATTATCCACACAGTCCCTCTATAGACATCTTGCGAAAGGTGAGAGCACTGTGCTAAAGTAAAACCACAAAAGCATATTTGCAATGTAGGTTTAAAATATTTTCCATGCACCTGGATAATTATTGCTGCCTTTTCCTGCAGCTGGGCTGTTAACATCTCCTGCTGCTTTTGGTGAGAAGCCTGTGCTTTCTCCCTCTCCTCAATCAACATCTGCTCCTTGTCATGTAGTGATGCCTTTTTTTCAGACTGAAATTCATCCTGCAAAAGTCATATATACCTTTTATTTACATACAGGAAAAACAAAATCCCACAACCCATCAAAAAAAAAAAATCACTACAATCAAACCCCCCCCTTTTTTTTGTTTTTAAGTGTGCACACCTTACCCCTCCCATTAACTAGCTGTAACTTACACAATTAACACCACCAATCAACTACATTATGCCAAAACTATCTTTAAATTACAAATAGGTAGACACATAAATGAACTATTTGAATGTGCTCAGTGAGACCTGGGTCATTTCACACTGCTGAGATAGTGTTGAGGAATAGAAAACAGACAGGTAAGTGAAGACAGATGGACAGAAGCCACTTTAAGCAACTCAAGTAGTACAACATGCATATTACTGAGTTCCTTATACTGAGTGATTTGCCAGAACCATCTACAGCATAGATTGACATAGCTAAATGATCTAGAAGCTATTAAATTGCCTCCAATCCTTTACCTCAGAGTGCTCTAAAACCCTCTAAAGGAAGGGATATTAAACAACCTCCACTTCTTCATTAGCACATAAGGGAGGTGAAATAAGGTCCTCAGATCCCTTCCCAAAGAGGCTAGAAGGAACTCTGATTAGTAATTGTTCCTGCAACACCAGAATTGGGAAACTAGTCTTCTTGATCACAGTATAAAAAAAAACCTAATGCAATTTGATCTATGAACACAAACACACTCCAAGGTGATAGCTGCCTTTTTCTTAGTTGGTAAGTCAAGAAAACAGTTTTGCCCCAAGTCATGAAATAAGACATCAGAACATATGTAGCCACCTGAGCTGCCCTGGATGCTTTGTGGAAGACTCAGACAGTCCTTACGCTGCGTAGACTCAGGCAGCAGAGTGCTCAGCAGTTAGCAAGGTACAAATGAACAGACACAAAGGAGGATGAGGACTTCCCCTGACCAGTAAACTTGTGGACAAAGTCTCTGAAACAGCCTGCCTGTTCTTCTCCAAAGCAGTGCATCCACTAAGAGAGTATGGCAGGCTGTAGAAAGGAGCTGTAAATAGCTGATAGCCTATAAGGAAGGCTGGAGGGAAGACATCAATCAAACCAGCTGGCATGAAGACAACCCTATAAATTAGCATAAAGGAAGTAAGCAGGAGAAGGCTCACTGTAAAAACCTGTATCATCAGATCAGGACACAGCTCAGCTCAACACTGCAAACAGACACAGTCTCTTCTGGGACAAAACACTGGCCCTCAAGTTAATGAGAAAAACCAGATAAATACAAACAGCTGTACTAGCAATAGAAGTACCTCAGGCAAAGATCAGTGAGTAGAGGTTTCTAGTGTCTCAAAGGGCAACTAACGCACCTAGGCAGCACAAGAGACAGAAAAGCAGGAATCACTGCTGGGGTATGTGCATAACAGTCAGTCCAGCCCCTGCTTCCGTGGACTGAAGGGCACAGACAGGGACAGCAGTGCCAAATACACCTCCAGCAGCTTTGCAGGATATGCTTGTGTCCTCTGTTTCAAAAGACAGTTGCAGCAGACAGAGGGGTCACAGAACAACCAGGACTCCACGGAGAGACAGAGGCAGGAAACAGAATACATTTTCTTCATAGCTGCAGCATCCAGTGCTAGAGGTTTGTGTAACTATTGGGAAGAATCCTACCACAAGCTGAGGCACTGACAGAAACAGTAAGGATATGTTGAAATCTCCCAGGGAGAAGCAAATAAGGAGATGGTAGCTCATATAATCTATTTATGCTCAGCAAGTTGAGCTCAATATGTGCTCAGTACAGTGAGCACTGAGATGAACATAAGCACTGCTCTCAGTGTGTTGGTGAGCTTTCCTCTCTCTTCTGACATAGGATACATCTTCTCCATTCATTCAATAGCTTGGCACATGCTTCTCACCTGACCAATGCAGGCATTTTGCACAGGACTCAGAAGATGACAGGTAATTACCACATGGTACACAAGACCAAATAAAGATAAATTTCAGGGATAAATATCTTGAAAATGTTTAAATAAAGATGCCTATCAAGAAAATATGAAACTTAAATGATGAACCCATGAAAGCAGAAAGAACAGCTCCAAAAAAATGTCATGTACAAAGTGCTTAATGTCATCACACAGTTTGTAACAACTTAGCTAACACTGAACATGTTTTTGCTACGTATACACAAGTGCAGCAGACAAGGGATAACAGGCCAAGGGCAGAGTCTCTACAGACACTAAGAACAACAAGTTTCAAATGACAAACTGAACATAAATGTATGCAAGGAACATTGCTTAGAGCAAATTCTGCTTATTTTTTTTGGTTTTGTTTGAAGGATAACACATCCAATTCAGGATTTTAAGACAACCCTGTATTATATACAATATATATGCATGTATAATGTAAAACACTAAAATAATATACTAATAAAAATACAGGGTATGTATACAATACTGTAACTTCTTAAAGAACACTGCACTGTTTCCAATACTGCTTTCCTACTTCTAGCATCCTGAAGAGATCTAATTCAGATTGTCATTTGAGAGTCATAGATCTGATGAACAAAAACATACACCCCTTGTTCTTTTTCAGCAACACATGCCACCAGTCCACACTCTGAAGTTCATTTCAATGAGATACTACCTTCAGCTGTGCAATCTGCTGCTCAAGCAGTACCTCTGACTGACACTTCAGTAGCTCAATCTCCTCCTGGAATTGAAGCTGCTGCTTCAATTTTACATCCTCAAACTGAGCCAGAAGAGCTGTTTGCACAGTTTCTACTTCAGAGGCTGATGCAAAAGCATACATCTGCAGACAAATAATATAATATTGTAGCCATAGTGTTATAATTAAAAAAAATAAAAAATAAACCCAAGCCAAAACCATCAAGCTCAACCAAACTCCTAAGAGTATTTTCTCAATAATTCTCTCCAGTTCCCAAGGTCATATAGAGCTGCTGTCATCATGCTGACTACAGAAAAGGTGAATTGATAAAAATACATAAGATAAATTGATAAAAATACATAATTGATAAAATTTGATAAAAATTGATAAAAATACATAAGAAGCAACAAAGCATTAGGTACCAAGTATCTCAGGATTCATAAGATCAACAGGTCAGACTAACAAAATATTCCATACTTGTTCTTTCCAACAGACATTTCCCCAAGATAAATTCAAATAAATAGAGAATAAAGAAGGGGAGAAGGGAGACTGTAATTTTTAAGATGCAGTTTCTCCTTTTCAAATGGGATTAAACATTACACAGCTATATTTAGAGTAATTATCATATGAGATGCAACAAAGAAGTCCATCAAAAAAATATCAGAGAAAGGTTTGGGGTTTTTTGTTCATTTGGGGTTTTTTTGTTGGTTTTGGGGGGGTTGGTTTGGGGTTTTTTTGTGTGTGTTCTTTTCCCCCTATTTTTCTAAGATGACTCATTGTAGTCATCAGAGTAAAAAAAAAAAAAAAAGAAAAAAAAAACCAAAGAGAAAACTGTTTCTAGGATGAAGGGCTTAATTTAATAATTGTGAGAACTCCCCAGAAAACTACCAAAACTACCTTCCCAGGCACACTGTTATCCCAAAAATAAAGAGAGTTTACAGGGCACTCCAGCCAGCTGGAAACCACTACCAGCCTTAACCTTCCAAAAACACACAGGGGATCTCATCAAACCTAACTGGTTTTTGTGAGGTACCCCAGGGAATAAGAAGGTGCACCAGCTATTAGAGAGTAATTTGGCACACTATCCAATTTTCAAAATAGTAAGTGAAAAAGCAAAAGTAAGTTATATTTTACCCTCTGTTTGGTTATAGCTGTGACCTTTCCTAACATAGGAATGCAATATGTAATACAGAAAATGAAGAGTCTTGATCACCTGGGGCTGCTTGCATCAACAGAAGTCAGACTGTATAAAAGACTGAATAAATAGAAGATCTTATTCCATTTCAATGTTTAAAGAGAACTTAGTGTAGATGATCAAATTTGTAGCCTTCAGTATGAAAGTAGACATCATCAAGCTTACACATACACATTCCCAATAAGAAGAACTGATAAAGCTCGAAAGGCAACTAGGAAGATCTCCAGACCCCACTGAAAAAGCCTATTTGGAAAAGTACTACCCACTGTAATTTATCTAAGAAGAAATCAAAGTTAGCAAAGGTTGTTCACTTATAAAAGCTTGAACTGACCAGTTACTTTCCACAAATGGTTAATGACCTAAATTACCTATTAATTTTCTATCAAAATGGCAGCTTTAAAATGAATTAAACACTCAAGAACACAAAAGAAAGTCCACTCCACTCCCAATAGAGAGGGGACTGCAGACATGGATTTAAATTTTAAAAATTCAGACTAATACACATACATGAATTCTCTTAAGTCCTTTTAGATAAAGCAAGGCTTAAAAATGTTAACTTGGTCTCTTCTTATCTATTGGCACTATTAAAAAGAAAAAAAAAATCCCCAAAGCATCTAGATATAGAGCCTTACTTCTAAGGTTAACAAAACTCAATATACTTTATCCTAAAGCAGGAGTTATTTGGGTTTAGATAATTAGCAACATTCTGACCTCTTTCTCACTTTCATGCTGTGTTTTTAATTTCCCCAATTCTTTTTCCAGCTCCCTAGAGAATTCTTCCTTATGTTTCTTCATTTCTGCCTCATGAAGATCCTGAAGTTCCTGGAGTGCTTTCCTATGCTTTCCCTCCATATGCAAAATTTCCTCACGTAATAGATCCAGGGCAAGACATTTTTCTTCTTCCAGCAACCTTCTTTGATTTTGAAGAGCTGTATTTAAATCATCCTGTGTAAGCATTAATTAAAAAGGGGGAGAAAAAAACAAGTATACATACATTTTTGTAGCCCATTTGTAAAGCACATGTCCAGCTATATTGAAGCTTTTTTAACTAAACATGAGAAATATTGCCTCATGAATGATAAGCACACATATATACACGCTCTCTACATCATTGAAGTGGGTTTGGTTTTCCTCTCTATTAAATGTTTTGCAAATCCCCTACTTATTTCTCTATCCATAACAGCACTGCTCATCAGCACAATCTTAACTTCTTTCTTTTTGAAGTTCTTTACACTCAAGAACAATTAAAATGAAGATTTAAGATTCGTTAGCACAGATAAGACAGAAGAAAAATACCCATGCTTCCCCCTGCAAGATCTTTCTTTGTGGGCACAGAAACAACATATAATCCTAAGCATGGGAAGAGGGCATGGCAACAGACAAGTCTGAAACACAGTACCTCTCTGGGAGGCTCTGAAGTTTTAGCAATGAGCTAAGCCTTCTTACCTCTGACTTGAAAAGCCTTGGAATCATTTTTTTACCCATCTGAAGTCTAAAAGAGCTCCAACTTCTGCACTATCAAGAGTAAAGCTACAGACTTCTGCTAAAGGTTCAAAGACAAGATCCACTCACCCACGACCTGCTCCCAAACTTCTATCTAATCTAGGACCTTTAGAGATATCTTTCTTCTATTCTCTCCCTCAAGACTGTACCACTAGGGAGGATCTTTAGATTCCTAGAGACATAGCTTAACCTACAGAAGTACACTTTGTTCTAACAACTTCTGAAGAATGATATGGTAACATTATCAGGTAGAGAAGCTGTAAGCCACCAAACCAACCTCCAGTATGACCCTCCAATCTGAATTATGTTAAAAATAGTTCCCTCATTTGGACTTTCCCCCACACTGAGATAGAAAACTTACTAGTCTGAGCGTTCAGGGCAACAAGTGACAGACTGACTTACATTTTCAGCTTCAGCTTTCTATTTCACCTCAAAATATGGCCCCACGCAATTGTGAGTCCTGGCACAACGGAGGCTGTAGAAATACACCCCAAGGGAAAAGATCCTACACAAAGTACCGTGAAATCTTACCTTCTATGCCAAATTGTCTTTCTGACTCACCTTATGAGCTTCTTCTGCTTCAACAGCCATGGCTTTCAGTTTTTCCATGTGAACAGCAGCTAGCTCAGTTTTTAAATTATTTTGGGAAAGCTGAAGTTCTTCAGCATGCTTTAATTTCAACATCTCTATCTCCTGGACCAAGCGTGCTTGATCCATTTTAGCCTTTTCATGGAGCTGTTCTGTGTGCTGCAGCTTCTCAAGAGCTTGACCGTGTTCATCTCTTATATTCTGAATTTCAGACAGGTAGGATGACTCCAAGGAATCCAGATTGGACAAGTGTTTAGCCTCCAGCTCATCAATTTGTGCCTGATGTTTCATCTGTAGTTCAGCAACACAAGCTTCAAGCTGAATCTGCTGGTTACTTTCTAGAGTAGATTTAAGTGACTCTATCTCAGCTTGGTGCTTTGTCTGAAACTCAGCTGTAAGAGTCAGAATCTGTTGCTTATGCTTCTCCTGTAACTGCTGACGTTGGAGTTCCAGCTCATCGACATGTTTCATTTTCAGCTCTTGGAGAAGAATCTCTTGCTCAGTTGTGAATTTCTGAGTCATAGCTTTGTGTTCCTCCAGAAACCTGTATTATTTCCAAGAAAGTTAAGAGAAAATTGTGAAAAAGGCACCGTTTTCTTTTAAAAAAATATTCAAATTAATAAAAGAAAAATAAGTAGGCCTTACTTAGTCTCCATAAATTGTACTTTACATTTCAAATACAGAAGTAATTCAAAGCAAGCCATAACAATGATTTCACAGCCATGTTAATTATGTTTGCAGTGTCACTTGGTAGTATCTGGTTATTACTAGGTATACTGGCACTGTATTAAATTACCAATAGAGGGCAACATACAAACATGACTCACTGTCGCTCTGAGAAAACACTGCCACATGAGAGTATCTAGGACATAGTACAGACATTGGCTACATGACAGATGTGCTGTCCACAAGTAAATGAACCGTCATAAGAAAGATTTCTAAAAATACCTGGTTAAGACTGAGGCATAAAACCACCATGGAAGTGTATGTGGGATACCTGGGGGCTCCTTCAAACTTGTCTCAGCTCTCTGAGGTCTGCTTAAAGCTTGGTAAAGAATATTGAGTATCTAAAGTGCTGAAACTTACTATAATCATTAACTATAGTAGTTTGGGATACAGATACCAATATTTAAAAATTGATTGGTTATTTAAAGGCTAAGTTCTTGCTTTCAGTGTTTTCTTACTGTATTTCCTCAATCTTGTTCTGTGAGCCTGTATTTCGGGAGGAAAGAAGGAATAACTTTGAAGCAATGTATGCAAATAAAAACACGTAGTTGTGTGAATATTTCCTTTAATACACTTAAAACACTGGGGCAGGAAAAAACTGAGCAGTTGCAAACTCCATGTCTAACCAGAACTAAAGAATACTATATGTGGTCCATTAACCTCAGCATTCACTGGTTAACACAAGTTTCATTCACCAGGAAAAACTCAAATTCATTTGAGCTGTTTGAAAACACCTGAAAAAATTTAGAGAGTTTTTCCACTTCCCTCCTCCAAGGCTAGTATATGATTTTCAGCTGTGTGTTGTATTCTTAACTGTAACAGGCTACACTTTGATTTGCTACACTAGATCAAATGCATGTACAGGAAGAAAATTCTATATTAAGCTGTAAAGAACAGCATTACTGCTCCTTGGGAGAGTAAGCTTTACCTACAAGCCTGCTGGTGCCATCAAGTGACAAACTTACATCACTACCATTCGTTAAGTTTAAAATAAAAAACCCAAACCAAACCCAACAGTAACCATGACTGAACTGGTGAGGAAAAGCACACAAATAGTCAGGACTTACTCTGTTTGTGCTTCCGTGAGTTTCAGTGCACACTCTTCCTGCAAACAAACGATGGCCTTTTCCATTTCTTTTGCCATGAGCTCTTTGGCTGCCTGCAGGTCAGCGTCGTACTGCTCCCGAGATTCCTGCACGGCCTGGGCGCTTGCAAGGTTGTCCTCCAGCTGCTGCAAGGTGTTCTGCTGCTCTTTTACCAGCTTCTCCAATTCCAGAATTCTGGCAGCTTGGTGATCTTGAAGTTGATTCATTTCAGCTTCTCGAAGTTCAAACTCCTTTTGTAAACTTTGCTTCTCATATTCCGCTCTGTTTTGCAGTTCTGTGTGCAACAACGATAACTTCTCTTCTGCTTGGATCCTCTGCTCCTCACTTTCACATTTCCATTGCTGCTCTTTTTCTTTGTACATTGCCTCTATTTTCTGGACTTCTTCTCTGGCTTCCCTTAATTGATTCCTGTGATCCTCAGCAATTTTACACTTTACCTGTGAACACAGTTATTAAAAAACTCAAAAGGTGGCAAAACCAAAGTGAAGAGTGTGAAGTTAACATTCTCAGATATTTCAGGTTTTGGAGAGATTCAATTCTTGCAGTGAAGTTACCCTTCCAAATAAAACTAAGGATGAAATGTCAGTTTATAGGTACTTGAATTCAACACCTTATTAAGAATTAATTGGAGTAAGGAAGACAAAAAAAATGGAATGTAAAATCCTGGAATTGATACAGCGCTCTATGTTGTTTCCTCTTGGGGCCACTCTTCTTCATTTCAGGAGTTCAACTGACGAATCTATGGCATGTATTTATATTGGCCATGATGAAAAATTGCTTTTAAAACTCCCCCCTCTTTATATGTTCCAGTGCTATTTTATACACAGTGTCCAAATCCATGACAAGGACAAGTGTTGTATGTCGCATAAAAGCAACATAAAAACCACGTAGCATAAAAACAGAAGGGAAGGAACCAAATGATACCTCAATGACAAAAGGCAAAAAAAAAAAGACTCCAAAATACACCAGGAGGTAACCAAATAAATAGTAAAATAAGGAAATAACAGGGTCATGTCTTAAAACTAAAAGCTATTGAGAGCACAAAAGAGCAGTATGAAATATACTCCTCTGTTTTCACTTGGAAGGTTTGTTTTGAAGTAAGTATTCATTTATGCTACCACCTAAATGAAGAGGGAGAAAACAAAGGCAAAACAGATCTTAATTACCACAATCTTTAAAAACTTGTGGGAGGCACTGGAAATAGAAAGGAAATTCAGAGGAGGTTCCTTCTGCTTCTGAGAGCAAGAGACCAGATGGCAAACAAAATACGTATTTCCACACGGGGGATCAGCATGTAGGACAGGCTCATTTCAAACACTGCACTCCGAGTAAAAAATAAGCATATGCAGTCAGCTGTATCACAAACAAGATACTGCAAGTGGTAGAAGTAAAGTAGCAGTAGTGAAAGCTTCACGACTAGAAGCATGGGCTCAGTCTCCACGTTATCTACAGTCTGCAACTGCTTTCTCCTGCCTCCTCCGTGTGTTTTGAAGTCTGTAAAAGGATGCCTATACCCATCTCTCTCTAAAAAGGGAGAAAAGGAGGACTTGACAAGTAAAAGCTTCATCCAGCTAATTCTCATAAGCATTCAAATACTGGAAAAAATTAAGCAATGAATTACACCCAATCTAAGTTTAAAATGTCTGTCCCATCTGAGGGTAAGAGGTAAAAGGAAAGGTGCCAGATAGGATTTTCTCTAGGATTTGGACAGTGAAGGTATAAGCTACACAAAAGCAAAGCAAAAGCACAAATCTGTTGCCTGATTCTCACTTCTTCCCTCAAAAAATGGGTTGAAAAATTATTTCTGGTTATATGCTTCAAAAGAGAGTCCTATCAAAACTAGAACTGTCTTGAGAGTGAACCTGTTCAGCAGAGGGGCTTTTTTTTCTGCTACAGCACTTACTGATGAATTCTCCATAACTACATGACACATCACAGTATGCAAGTGCCATTTTTGTACCAGGACACTACAATGTGCTGCAGGAAATGTTCACGGTGAGGACCTTTTGTTTGTGCCTGTATTGCAGTGATGCTTGACCCACTTCAATACAGAAGGTGGACTGGATCAACCCCTGAAGTACCTGCCTTCTCATACTATTTGTGCTCTTCAAGAAAAATTAATTTGCAAAGAAACTAAGTGGTTGACATTAAAGTGTTCTGAGCTTACTCCAGTATTTGTATGTATCCATGTAAGTCCATTGCAAGCTGAAGCTACTATAGCTAAACTAAAGGTAAGTGCTGCATTTAGAGATCAGCACTACTTCTATCTCCCCTGGCCTTCCCAACAGATCCCTGCTGTTCAACTGCAGACAAAGCAGTACTGCAGTATCAATTGTTACCTTTTCCATTTCCTCTTTCAAATGCTTTTCATTCTGCACAGAAAAGTCTTTCTGTTTAGTAATCTCATCTTTTAAGTGCTTTATTTCTTCTGAAAGCTCTGCAACATGCAGTTTCTCAGAATGGAGGAGAGAGAGCTTAGCTTCGTGCTCTTCCTCCAGCGCAGCCACTCGCTCAGCCACCTCCACTTCAACTCGACGTGCTGCATCTTCAGCACTCTCTAGGCGTAGTCTGGCGATTTCTGAAAAGAATAATAATAGTAATAAAGTAAAATTGTAACCTAAACCAACAAAATGGCATTCAGGAATTTATTTTAAGACCTGTTAATGCACAGAAATAAAGCCAATCCTTGTCAGCTGCATAGTTTATCAATAGCCATACTAACCACAGGCCAACAAGAGTGCCTTATCAGAATGATACTGTACTCTGCATTATCACCACCTCTGAAATCTATCAGTATCAAACACACACAGAATAATGGGGACCGATCATGAAACCTGTGGCAGGGCCTCCCTCCTACCAGCAACAACCACAGCCATTACACTGGCTTTTTGAGCAATGGAAACGCAAATTTACTGCAAGTTGCCTGTCCTCTTCTGTACAAACTATTTCCATGAGGCATTTTTCAGCAAAAGCAGATGGGGCAAATCTCTTTCATGGAGAGGAAAAAGAAATACTAACGTCAAATGAGCAGAGTACTCTCAAACCTACAAAAGGAACACAGGTAAAGAGAGGTAGAGAACATAGAACAGAAGCGTGTCTGCTCTGTGGAGCAGAGTGGAAACTGGCCTATTTCATGCAAACGCAGGAGACATATAACATAGCTGACAGATAACACTAAGGATTTTTTAAATCAGTATTAATTCAGGAAATGACAGTGCCTTCCTAAGCATCAAGAACGGAAAGCTGACCAACTCCTTTTAGCAACTGCTCCACAGCTTAGTAGGTGTTACTACAGAATAAACAACTTCAGGTCCTACATCTTTGGAAGCTCAACTCAACACACCCATAAAAGTCAAATATTAAGCATTCCCTATAGTTTGGGACAAACTAGTAACAAACATCTCCAGATAAGCCTAATTAAAGACAAATATAAACCACACATGCATCTTACCATTTTACTTCCCAGTCTGTCAGATCATCTCACCTTTTACATGTTCTTCTGAAAGTTGGGCACGTAGCTGCTCAAGTTCTAAACAATGCTTTCTTTTCATTTCCTCAATTTCTGTTCTATATTTGTCTGACAGATCCATCTTGATTTTCATTAGGTCCTCCTCTTGTTGAAGTGCAAAGGAAGATCTTAAGGAATCTAATTCATGCCTGTGTTGTTCTTTAAGTTTTACCTGCAAACAGGCAAGTTCTTCCTATGTCAGAAATGAGTTAGAAAAACCTGCTTAGCTTTGAAGAAACCATGCTGAGAATCTTTCAATTACAGCATTACATGAACTGCACTACAGAGCAACTGCTTGACACATATATACCTCATCTCCAAAAGCCCTACTGGTTTTGCTCCCTTCCTGCCACTCCATCTGCTACTAGAAAGGCAGAGCCCCTCAAGATAGATACACTTTGGAACCATGCCACAAGGCAGATCTGAGTTTCAGGAGTTGTTTGAAACTGTAATAGATGAAGTCCCACATGCATCTGGCTAGAGAAACTATCAACAATGAAGAAACTTCCTCTCCTCACACCACAGAATTTAGGAGTAACAATCTATGAATGCAGTTTCATACTCAGCTAGGTAACATACTACAGCAAGAAAAAAACCAGAATGTATACATTTCTCATTCATAACTCATATGGGGTTTGTGTGATTTACTAATGAAATTGAGCCCATGCTGTCTTGTGTATGTCTTGTCTGCTTGTCAGTCCCTCACCAAAAAAAAAAAATATTACTTTTTGTAAATAATTTAAAAAATAAAATCCTAAAGCAAAAAAAAAAAAAAAAAAAATCAATAAATTCCTTTTTGAAACTCATAGTCAACTTCAAATAAATTGAGCAAAGAAGCCTAGACTTCACATTACAACAAGGTACATTAAAATAGGTGCATAAATGGAAGAGGAACCAAATTATCATCTCCACTTGCCAAGAACAGACAGCAATAAAAGGTACAAATTACTACAGAAGCTATAGGGAAGAGAAACACCATGAACTCTGCACTTGTGTGGAAGAGCTTTGATAAGCTCCTTCCTAGGCATGGGATAACCCAGAGGACAAAATTTCAGAACAGTTTCGTCTCTTCTGCTAATCTGAAAACTATTTAAAGTTGATAATTTAAACTATATTTGTCAAAAATAATTAAACCTTAATAAATGTCTCAAATTTACTAAGTCTTTGCTAAGAGCTATGAATCTGACAACAGTTTTCATACAGGTTGTGTAATGAACAGGAGAACATCAATATATGCAAAATCCTACCTGCTGTGCCAATCGTTGATTTATCTGACAAAGGGCATCCATTCTCTCTTTCTCAGAGGTCTCTTCAAAAATGGCAACAGAAGAACTGAGAAAAAGGTTTAAAAGTTTAAGATTGTAACATGTCACAAATTAGGTGAAATGAACTTGTTGAGTTATGATGTAGTACTGAAAGTAGTTACGGAGCAACTGCCACAGCAGCTCCAGACTGTTCACTCATGACTTCCATTGCTGGGTTTCTAACTATAGATCACTTAATGCTCAATCCCAATATATTTATAGGCTAACATCAGATTCTATACCAAAAAAAAAAGAAACATGTTTTTCCTCATATGAGGTGAAAAGAAAAAAGAATAGATCACCTGATGTCCCCTTCTTGCTCCCGACTCACTTCCAACTCTGACAATGAGTATTCCTTCAGTTCTTGCAGCCTCTGATGCAACAAAGTCAATTCTTCTCTGTAGTTTTCTTCAGCAACTCTTAACTTATTTTCAAAATAAAGTCTCAGTTGCTCCAATTCAGCTTCATGCTCACTTGTTCTTTGTTGATGCTGCTGTTCAAATTCTTCTTTTAAATGCTCTATTTCTTCCACCTGTGATGCACGAGCCAGGAGCTGCTCTTTTAGCTCTGGAATGGAAGCAAAACCAACACAAGTACTCAGAAGTACATATCTGTAGGCTAAGTCATTTTGTGAACAACAGCCACATTTTAGTTGTTAAGATAGCAGTAAAATGTTACCCCACAAGCTACATAAGTAAATGAACATTTGAAAGACCAAACATTCCTTCCTCAGGAGACAGTAAAAACATATTTTTCATTTACACTGCATTCAGAGAAACCATCCTCATCACAAGAATCAAAACTACCAGCAGACTGTTAACCCTTCTCGTTTATTTGTGCTTCAGGTCTGGGTTAGTAACGTGCAGAGTCCTGCGATACTGCTTAATCTACACATCTGCCTGTTGTATGGTACCAGAAGCAACAACTTAGTCAAGAAGATTTAATTTGCTTCAGAGAAAACTACCCAACAAACAAAATCAACTTCAGCACAAACTATGCAGAAAAACAAAATCACAAGGAAGAAAAAATCAAACCAATTCTGGATTACTTCAGTGATGGTTTGGCTATCCATCAGTAACTTACACAGACACTAAATTCATTGAATTAGAAGAAACCCTCCTACAGGGGAAAAAAAAAATGCAGTAGAAAACAGCAATCAAGGATGGTTCAGCAAGCTACACTCCTTTCAGAGAGTCAGGGCAGTGGCCAGCACTGCAGCATATTCATGAACTTTCAGAGAGCTTTCTTCCCCGTGTTCTTTATTGAAGAAGCAGTAACGTATCAGGAAGTTAAAAGGTAGGAAAAAAGGACAAAAGTCATGAGAGGGAATTAAAAAGTTTTCCAAATGGCTCAACTTCCCAGATAACTAAGTTAGCTGAATCCCCACGGAACCACCCCAAGATGGAATTGCATTTCAAGGAAGAACCAACTTGGAAAAAAGCAGCTGCTTATGTTACAAAAGAAGAGAGGAAATGTTTATGGAAACCACATAGGAAATAACACCGCTGAGTGTTTTTATATAGCAAACCAGAAAACACACACTTGGCATGAAAAATTATCCCAATGAACATATAAAAAGAATGCAAGAAGTACACGGCTGGAGCTTGCTTCCAAAGGGAGCAGCTGCCAGGCACAGGGACCAGAGGAGTCAAGTGACAAGAAGGGACTGGTAACAGCATCAGTGAGATAGGCAAGGGAAGTCCAATCTTGCACGGGTAGGTTTTGTCTAACCAGTAAAGTCTTCTGCACAAAATTAACCCAGAGAAGTATTTAACAGTTTTGAATTGGTGTACCATTCTTACACCAGGGCAGGGACCCAATCATCCAGCTGCTATGCTTTGAATCTGCCACTATGAGACCTCAAATCAATCCAAATGCATTGTCAAGTGATTATTCAAGTGAAGAAAGGCAAAAACAAAGAACCCCTTTAAGATGTCACACACCAAAACAGATGTCCTCACCTGTACCATGGGCTTGCATTCTGGTCTCACCACCTCAAGATGAAGAAGAAACAGAAAGGGTCCAAAGAATGGGAATGTGAGCGATCAGAAACGTATCAAGACATTCGTAAGTTTAATAAAGATTAGGGCTACGGGGAGGAAATAAGAATTCCAGCAAGTACTATAAAGTACTATCTGCTATAATTCTGTAATATCACAAAAGAGATCTGAGGAAGCCAAGGTAAAGCCTGACTAGATAGAAAAATTACTTACTTGATTTGTGACCACTATTCAGAAAATCAGAAATAACACTTGCAGCATGTTACATTTGCCTTTTAACTACCCCAACAGAAGTACAGAATGCCATCGAATGTTACAGGCTCAAGACAAGGTGAACACACACATAGTCAAGGTCAGCACCATGGTCTCTAGCATGTTTCCAAAGCTGCTTCTTCCATGGATTAGACATCTCTTTGTGCACACATCATCTGAGACGCATTCTACTTCATTTCAACCAAAAATGTGTTCTCTCCGATCACACTGTAAAAGGGACTTTGTTTCATGCACCTAAATCTTGAAACAGAAATCTTCAGATATATCAACTGTCAGATTTGGTCCAGTTATTTTCTCTTAGACTTTAAAATTATTTTGTAAGTTTAATGCAGAAAAACATAAGATTAATTAAAAAAAACCCAACCCAAACTGGTTAATGTTTTACTTGCTGTGCACAACATTTTCCTTTTATTTTTTACTTTCAGGTTTAGGGGATTTATTTTTTAAACAGAAGCATCATTCCAGGAAAAGGAGGTTATTTTTAGCCTTAGAGAAAAACAACATCATCAACCAAGGCCATGCTTGGTGGACTGAAGGACTCAGGACGTGGAGTCCAAGATGGCAATTGCTCATGGCATCCTATCCAACTGGGGAAGAAACCAGGCCAACCACGGCAGCAACAGATGTCCCTTAGATGCCTTCTAAGATGAGAACCAGCAGGCCAACCACTGCCTCAAAGGTGTGTATAGCTACAGCAGATGCTCTTGCACCCCTCCAGAGAAACATTCTTGCTCAATAGACACACAAAGGTCTACGGGGCTGGATGGGATGCACCCAAGAGTACCGAGGGAGATAGCAGAAGCGCTCACCAAGCCACTTTTCACCATTTAACACAAGTCCTGGCTAAATGGGGAGGTGCCAGGTGACTGGAAGTTAGCACTAAACGTGATGCCTATTTACAGGAAGGGACTGAAGGAGGATCTGTCAGTCAGGGAAAGTGATGGAGCAGCCCATCTTGAGTGCCATCAGACAGCACAGACAACACAACCAGGCGAGCAGGCCCAGTTAGCACGCGCTTACGAGAAGCAGGTCCTGCTTGACTAACCTGATCTTTCTAGGACAAGGAAGGTAAAGCTTTTGACAGTGTTTCCCACAGCATTCTCCTGGAGAAACTGGCTGCTCATACACTTCACTGGATAAAAAACAGGCTGGATAGCCAGGCCTAGAGAGTGGTGGTGAATGGAGTGCAATCCAGTTAGCAACCGGTACTTGGGGCTCAGGATTTGGGCCAGCTGTTGAGTACCTTCATCAGTGATCTGGCTGAAGGGATTGAAGCACCCCCAGTAAGTTTGTAGATAATGCTAGTTAGGTGGCTGTGTTGATCTGCTTTAAGGTAGGGAGGCTCTACAGAGAAGTCTGGACAGGCTAGATCAATATGCAGAAGCCAATGGTAACAAGGTTCAGCAAGGCCAAGTGCTGGGTCCTGCACTTGTTCAAAACAACCCCCTGCAACACTCCAAGCTGGGGGAAGAGCAGCTGGAAACTGCCCCGCTGCAAAGGACCTGGGGGTGTTGGTTGAGAGCTGGCTGAAGGACAGTCAGCACATACCCAGGCCGTCAAGAAGATCAACAACATCCTGGCTTGTATCAGCACCAGCGTGGCCAGCAGGGCTAGGGCAGGGATTGTACCTCTGTACTCAGCCCTGGGAGGTCATCCATACCTTGAATACTGGGTTACAGCTTTGGGCTCTTCACTCCAAGAAGGTCACTGAGATGCTGGAGTGTTGTCCAAAGAAGGGCAACAAAGCTAGTGAAGGGTCTAGAAGCACAAGTCTTACATGAAGCAGCTGAGGGCCCTGGGACTGTTCAGCCCAGAGGAAAGGAGACTCAGAGACCTCCTTGCTCTCACCAACTCCCTGAAAGTAGGTTGTATGGAGGGGGGGGTTCGGCTCTTCTCCCAAGAAGCAAGCAGGAGGACAAGAGGAAATGGCCTCACGTGGCACCAGGGGACGTTAAGGTCGCACATTAGGAAAAATTTTTTCCCCAAAAGGGCTTTTAAGATCTGGCCCAGGCTGCCCAGGGCAGTAGGGGAGTCCTCATCCCTGGAGGGATTTAAAAGCTGTGTAGTTGTGGTGCTCAGGGACATGGTTTAGTGATGACCTGGCAGTGCTGGGTTAACAGTTGGACTTGATGATCTTGAAGGTCTCTTCCAACCAGAACAATTCTATGATTAAGTCTCTGAAATGCCTGTAGGCCAACACCTGCAGCATGGAGAATACACAGGAAGTACTAGAGATCTGGGTGTGCTCAAAGGGCCACGATCTCAGTGCAAGTACAGAGATACAGCTGGACAGCTGAACCACTGGAATGCTGGCATGAACAACTACTGTGTACTTTCTAGGAAAGAAAGGCCAGCAAGGCAAGGTGGTAGAGCTGCTCTTTCTGCGAGAGCAGCTGGAATGTACCCATCTCTGCAGAAGTGGGGCATGAAGAATGTGTTGAAAACTTACGGGTAAGAATTATGGGACAGGCTAACATGGACAACACTGTTGTGGGTGTTTACTACAGGTGGACTGTAAAGCCACAGGAAGACAAAGTTGATGAGGCCTTCTACAAACAGCTGAAAGCAGCCTCACAATCACAGGCCCTGGTTATTGTAGGGGACTTCAACCACCCAGGTATTTGATGGAAAGGTAACAGTGAGGCACAGACAGTTCAGGAGGCTTCTGCAGAGCACTGTTGATAACTTTTTGACACAGGTGGTAGAGCCAACAAGGAGAGGTATGCTGCTGGACCTTGTACTAACAAATGAAGAATGACTAGTTAGGGATGTGAAAGTTGGGAGCAACCTTGGCTGCAGTGACCATAAGATGGTGGAGTTCAGGATCCTGCATGGAAGAAGTAGGATTGCAGCTCTGGAATTCAGAAGAACTCACTTGGTCTCTTCAAAGACCTACTTGGAGGAATCGCATGGGTTAGGGCTCTAGAAGGGAGGGGAGAACAAGAGAGCTGGTTAATATTCAAGCACCACTTCCTCCAAGCTCAAGATCAGTGCATCTGAGTAAGAAAGAAATCAAGCAGAGGAGGCAGAAGACCAGCATGAATTAGCAAGGAGCTGCTGGAAAAACTCAGAAGGAAGTTTACAGAATATGGAAAAGGACTGCCGACTTGGGAGGAATACAGAAACATTGCCTGAGTGTGGTGGGATGCAGTGAGGAAGGCTAAGGCCCATGTGAAATTAAATCTGACAAGGAGTGTCAAGGACAACAAGGAGGTCTTCAGGTACATCAGTAGCAAAAGGAAGACTAGGAAAAATGTGGGTGCCCTGGTGACAGAGAAGACAGAGTTACCGAATGTCTTTACTGCTAAAGCCAGCCCTCAGGAATCCCTGGTCCTGGAGGTAAGAGAAAGTCTGGAGTAAGGAAGGCTCTCCCTTAGTAAAGGGAGATCAAGTTAGAGATCATTTTGGCAAGGTGGACGTGTACAAATCCTTGGGACCTGATAGGATGCCCCCTCAAGCGCTGAGAGAGCTGGCAGATGTTATTGCTAAGCCACTGTCCATCATCTTTGAAAGGTCACAAAGAGCAGGAGAGGTGCCTGAGGACTGAAGGAATGCCAGTGGCACTCCAGTCATCACAAAGGGCGAGAAAGACGACCCAGGAAACTACAGGTCAGCTAGTCTCACCTCTATCCCTGGAAAAGCAATGGAACAGCTCATTCTGGAGGTCATCTCTAAGCATGTGGAAGAAAAGAAGGTTATCAGGAGTGGTCAACATGGATTCACCAAGGGGAAATAACGCTTGACCAAACTGATAAGATTTAATGCATGATAAGACTTGATGCTTGGTAGATGAGGGGAGACCAGTGAATGTTGTCTACCTCAACTTCAGCAAGGCTTTTGATATTGTCTGCTGTAATACCCTCATGGGCAGGCTTAGGAAGTGTAAGTTAGAGGAGTATATAGTGAGGTAGACTGAGAATTGGTTGAATGATAGAGCTCAGAGGGTCATGATCAGTGGTGCAGAGTCTAGTTGGAGGCCTGTAGCTCACAGTGTTCCCCAGGGGTCAGTACTGGGTCCAGTCTTGTTCAACATATTCGTGAATGACCTAGATGAGGGGACACAGTAGATCCTCAGCAGGTTTGCTGATGATACAGAACTGGGAGGAGTGGCTGACACACCAGAGCTGTGCTGCTATTCAGCGAAACCCAGACAGGCTGGAGAGTTCAGCAGAGGGGA
>WTSP01020816.1:16660-31281 GCA_025331215.1 Actenoides lindsayi | reverse complement strand
GTCCAGATTGCAGGTGACTGACGACGAGAGCGTGTGGCGTCCAGATGAGTGAAGATGCGGAGCTTAAGTGGGTGGCGGATGGGTAGGCGGCGAAAATGCAACTTAAGTGAAATTCCAGATTAATACAGTGTTAAATATATCTTTCCTATTTTCATGCTGAACAAAAATGCCTCCCCATCCTTAGGTAAAAAGCTCATCACCATGCCATGGACAGTATCTGAAGAAGTCCACATAGTTCACTTTTTTGACTAAGCACGCCACTTCTGTGTTTAGATATGTCCAAATACTGTTACTATCATCTTTTGAAATACAAAAGGGCATGCTAGCTTGATTTCTGAATCTGCAGCCAGGTTTTACTATGATCTCCCACCAGTGTTTCCCCAGTCTTGGGATATGTGTGTATTTTCCTGCAGTTGACGGAGTAAGAATTGTGAAGGGGTAAGAATCCCTGAACGCAATGGATTTGGGATGTGCCTACACATCTGCTTTGCTGGTTGTACTTTCATAATCTAGCCAGACTAATCTGGATAACTGGTATGCTAGATACTCGAGGTCATCACCGAGGAAGCTTGTTGGTAGTCTGCTCTGGATTTATGGCTATGGATCTTTCATAATGTATGGCTTTTCTTAGCACGATACTCTGAGGATAACGTGCAACTTCTGGGTAGGACAAGCAGTGTTTTGACAATCCACTGCCCCCGTGTTTGAAAATAATAGCTGCCCTGATAGGCTCATTTAAGTATTACAGATGTACTATATAGACTACATTGGAAATATTTAGGTATGAGGTGGATTACAAGAGCGCATATCAAGCTATTAACTGGTCTCTGTAATTGTTCAGGTGCATAATTTTAGCTGAGTCTGATTAGTGCTGAGAAGTTACTTAGGAAATGGAAGAGTGCTCACTCTTTTCAGGTGTTACTACTTTTAAGCACCCTTATTTATATTCAAATCAGAATCTTATTTTTAGAATGCATTAACTTTTTTGCATTTGAATACTAAAATTTATTATTGGTATGATGTCATTAAATACAAACAGAAAAAGCGTGTTACATGCCATAGTTACATGTTGCTTTAAAGACTAAAATCTTTGTGTAAGTTGCTCAGGATTCTGGGAACGTGCTTACATTAAATAGTGTGGTTAGAGGGGTTGACTAGTTGATTTAGTTTGTTATATAATGCGTCATGGAACAGATGTTAGTTTATTACCAGCTTTCTCTGGGATTACAATATAAGGATGGGGAGAAAAATCTAGAATTGTCAGACTGGTTAATTATGTAGAACAGCATGATCTATGAAGTTGCTGTCTGGTGCTGCTGTATTGGGATGTGTTGTGATTGTTAAAAATACTCCGCATTTTTTGCTTAAGGGGGAGCCTGACAAAACTGCTTCTACATCTTTAGGTATGCCAGTGGTTATGTCAGAAAAAGTTAGTATTTTAACCTTTGGGCTAGAGTCCCTGAGCTAAGGAATACCTCAGAATATGGAAGTTTTTTAGAGAAGCGTATGCAAATAGTCTTATGCTTCTGTACTGTCCACAGGAAATGCAAGAATGTGGGAGGAGTGACAGTGAAAAAGTGGCATCTGAGCCTGTAATATGGGTAAGGCAGAGACCTAGAAAAAGGGAACTGCTGGGATCTTCTGGCCTTCAACAACAGTAGTATTGTGTATAACCATATAAAAATGCTTCTTGCTCCTGTGACATTTCTTGCCCCTATTATTACTCGTAAGAACTATTCAAAATATTTTTCACCTGATGACATGGATTTCCAGTTCGCGGTTCTGCTTGTTAATATCCTCTTCTTGTGTGCCAGTGTTGTCTGTAGCTTTAGAGTTTTTCTCCTTCCCTTTTCCTACATCCCTGATTTGTTTATAGAGAGTACTCTCATTGCCTCTCAGCCTTCATTTTACTAGGCTAATTAAATCAGGCTCTGTTAGTATGCTTTTTGTACTGTCCTCTTCTTGTTTCCCTGCTTATCTGCGCATACTTCAGCTTAAATCATGTTTGTTTTAAGACAGGTGAACAGAAGCACTCACAGAGTTCCCGTTGAGATCTCACCAGTTCCTTGTGAAATGGCTTTAATACATCCCCATCTCTACTGAAAATTCCTCCCTTGATACAGCCAGATTGCAAATGCCTTTTTTGCAGATGTATCTCTCTGACAGTTTGTATTCATCCTGATTGATTAATACATATAAGTCTTTCTCCTCCTCTGTTGTTTCCAACTGATGATACTCCAGCTCACAGTAGAAATTCTTCCTGTTCACAGATTGCTTGACCTTGACTTTCTGCTATTGTGTTCTGTCATTACTATCACACTGGTCCTTGAAGGCTAATCAGTTCTTGCAATGTGCTGTTCTGATCTTCCTCTGTGTTGATAGTAGCTCCAATTTCATTTTTGTTTTTTTTTAACTGGCATGAAGTGTCATTATTGTCTTTCAATTTTTGGTTTTTTTTTTTAGTTTTTGCTGTAAAGTCAGTTCTCAGAATGTTTTGTGTGGAACTACACTCTTAATCTCATTCCAATCCAATAGTTTTCTTCCACATTGTAGCCTCTCTCTTTCTTAATAAAGCCCTTGCAGTTCTGCATTAAATTGGTCTTTCTCTCTCTTAATTGCAAATATCCATACAGTTTGTTATTGTAGGACTTACTGAAGCACGTATTTTGAAGACATTCATTTCAGTGGTCTGACATTTTAGATAACCTCCACAACATAGAAGGTTAGCCTGGACTATGTGCTTCTGTTTGTGACCATATCTAAATCCAGCCTTTTTTCATTTGGGTGAGAGTCTGGCCATTAAAACACAACATGACTTGATGAAAATGCCAAATGAAGAAAATTAGATTCTTCAGTGTCAGAAGAACCATTAGTGACTCTTAGCAGTGTCTTTGAATTTCTTATGAACTTTTCTCAATGTAAAATATGCTTTTTTTTATAATCTTGTCTAGTCCTTTTTATAACGCGTTTATTTATTAGATTGTCTAGGCACACCTTAAAAAAATATATTAGGTGAGTAGTTGGGAACCCTGGTGATACTTCAGATTTGGATTCTAAGAATGTGTAGACTCAGAACTACATTGTGTTGTGCTTGATGCATGATGCATGCTGTGAGAAAGAAGCAGAGGATTTTCTAAACATTTTTGTGAGATACTAAGTTTCCTCTTTATGATGAAAAATAATTTCAAAGATATTGAAAAAAATCGCAGTAATATTCCTCTAGCAGGCCAGCCTTGGGATTATAGAACATCTTAATGAAAAAGGGTACTCAAGCCTGTTTTTCCTGCACAGAAACATACTCTTCAAATCTGTTGGAAAAGGCCTGTAGTGGTGTGTGCCTTCCTTAACTAACATGATTGTCAGACATAAATCTTACTTGTGTCAATCTTGCTAGCCTTCATCTTGATAGTACCTGACTGTCTTCTTTGTATTTAAAAATAGAAATGACAATCTCTCCCCCTCTGCCTTTTTAGCTTGATTAGTTCATAGTTGAAAGTGTGAGACACTTGAGGGAAAAGCTAAATTGAAGGGTTGAGGCTCCTGTTCTGAATGTGGTTAAGATCCATTGTTCTTCCAGGAGTGATCTCTGCTGTCTTTTGTTAGAGTCACGTGAAAGCTTTTGTTTCAGTGCTTTTTGTTGTGTGGCAGTTTTGCTGGTGCAGAGGAGCGTAGCTGTTGTGGTGACAGAGCAGTGAGCAGCAGGGAGATAAATGACCCTTCCAGCAGCTGATGCCAGTGCCATAGGAAACACTGGTTACTGGGAGATGCTTAAGCTTGTGCTCAGAACACAGCGAAACCTACACCAGAGCAATGGGTGGTGACCATTTAGACTAACATGTCATTTAGACTTTCTAGACTCAATTATATATGAACTGAATTTTCCTTATTGTGCTCACATCTGTTTTTCACCACAATGATTTAAGTAAATAAAGGGTGGAGGTCAGGTGTATGTGATGTGGTAAGTTTTTGCTCTATCACGGGTAGGGATGGAGTGAAAAGTTGCTGATTATAGATGGCTGAGTGATTTTGTCCTCTTCCTATCTTAGTGTTTAGTGGCACTGACACCATTGACAATGTGTAATGCTAAGCAACTGTGAAGAACACTTTGCTTTGGAGAATGTAGATATGTCTATGAAACAGCCATTTCAAGTGATCATTCAACAGAAATTGGTGGGATAGGAGTTGCGCTAAGTAAGAAGAGTCAGATTTTGTTTAGGATTATTATTTAAGGGGAAAGGGATTAGGACTTCTTAGAGGCATGAAAATACCTCTTCCTTCATATACTATGTTGTTGCTATCCAAAGAAAACAAAGTACATGCTTTGTCCTTTCTCATGATTCCTCACTCTTATTTTTAAACACTGGAAATAACATTTCTAATTTTTCTCTCTGTAGCTCTGGTCAACTTTGTTTTAATTTTGTCACTTGCTGTAACTAATGATTTTTATGAGTCCATAATTATTTTATTATTTTGTGGAGGAAGAGTACTTCAACATAATAGGATTAGAAGTTGCTTATGGTCAAAGAGAAGAAATCCATAAACTTTTGATTTTTTATTGAAATTTTGAATTCTCTATATTGCAAAAGAGTAATGCTGAATTTTGTATTTTTTTTGTAGCTAAAGCTATTTAAAAAACATAATTTCACCTTGATACTAGCAGAGCAGTGCAAATGCTATAGGGTGAGCCTAAGATCTTTGTGAAGCTTGGGACACGTAGGGGGAACTGTCTGAGAGAGAAACAGTAAAAAAATGCCTATGTAGCACTCCAAGCTATATATATAAATACAATATATTTATGTTCCTCACCTTGCTCAAGCCAATATGCTGCTTTCTTGTGGCATCAGAGGGTCTCAAAGTAGCTGTGTATCCCTGCATCTCTGTATTGAGAACTCTACTCAGCTGGATCAGGCTGTGATGCTTCAGTGCTGTGTTAGCAGTTATGAAATGCAGCCGAAAGAAAGAATATAAGAAAATTTTTACATTTTCACATGAGAGATAGGACCCAGAGCACAATGGGAGAGGCATTACAGCGATGCCATACAAAATTCTGGGGCATTCAAGCTCAATTTAGCCTCCACTAGTAAACCTGCTTTTGTGAAAATACTCCCAAGTGTAGCATGTAGGGAGTGAGCCTGGCCAACCATATCTTCAGATAAGTTTGTTTCAGCCACTGGAATTGAATGTTAATAGATTAATTTGGATATCTACTCAGCCTGAAATTTCATTTAATAGAAAAAATGCAGACCTATTGTATGACTTAGGCTGAAAATATTTATTATTATTATAAACTTTGGCAGATGCTGCACCTTAATAAACCTCTCAAAATGGTATATCTAAGCCTTGTATATCTGGGTTTCAGACTAGATATTTAAGTAATAGTCTGGTCCTACATTACAGAAACTGCCCCTGTGTTGTCAGAAACAAAAGATAAAAAAAGAGAGTTTCTTGAAGCCATATTATCAGTGAGTTGTCTCTGTCTTTTATATGCATATAGAGACTTGCTTTTTGTGTTTCAGAAGCAATGGTACTGAGGCACAAAGCTGTAAATGTGGGGTTCTTTTGGGTTTTTTTGTGTGTTAATTTTGGGGCTTTTTTTTTTTTTATTAAAGCCGTGAAACTTGTAAAGTAAAGGGTTTGGAGCATGTGTCTGATGAGGAAAGGCTGAAGAATCCAGGGCTGTTTAGCCTTGAGGAAAGAAGGCTGAGGGGAGACCTTATTGCCCTCTACAACTACCTGAAGGGAAGTTGTTGCGAGGTGGGAGTTGGTCTGTTCTCCCTGATGACAAGTGACAGAACAAGAGGAAATGGCCTGAAGTTGAAGCAGGGGAGGTTCAGGCTGGTTATTAGGAAGCATTTCTTTCCAGAAAGGGTTGTCGGGCATTGGAATGTCCTGCCCAGGGAGGTGGTGGAGTCACCATCCCTGGAAGTGTTTAAGAGGCGGTTGGATGTTGTGCTTTGGGACATGATTTAGTGGTTGTTCATAGGGCTAGGAGTAAGGTTGGACTTGATGATCTTGAAGGTCTCTTTCAGCCAAAACTATTTTACAATTCTATGATGATTCTGCGATTCTAAGAGCAGAAGCTGGGCTGGGATGTGGTTTATTTGTCTTTGATAAGAGCAGAAGCAGCTGTTCTAACAGAAACAATATTGAAAACTGATTGCACCCAGAAAATCAGACTCTTTGTTCAGTAACTAATCAAGAAACCTTTTCTTCAGATGTGCCGACCTGCTGGAGCTCCTCCTGCAGTCACTGCCACCGAGCAGTTTGCAGGCTGAGATCTTCTGGTGGCTGTTAAGTGTAAAACTAGTCATGGTGAGGTTTTCTTATGCACAAATAGGAGATATGAAAGCCCAGTGACTGTTCCTCTAATCTCTAAAAGTTTTTTGCCCTTAATTTCTTCGCTCTGTTGATGTGGCTGTATTGGGTGGGTCAGGAATATTTTGTGGTGGGCTCCATAGTCCTGGCCTTGTGGCAGTACAGGGTGGAGGTTTTCCTAGAGCAGGCCACAGCTCCCTTCTCTGCCCATGTGTCCAGGGGAAATCTGGCACTGCAGGGGAGGTGGGCATTTTCCTGGGTTCAGAGCTCTGCAAAAGGAATAACTTGTTCTATGCATTAGCAGAAGGAACATACAGAACAGCAGGACTGATTGCTGTTAAGGCATGGTGATAGGGACTGCTCTGCTTTCTCTCAATGACTGCAGACTTCTCCCTGTTCCCCTTAACACTGTCAAGGTTCTAGGAGCAGTGGCTGTAACTAAACAGCACTCCTCTGCCCATGCATATGTTGGCTGTGAGAGTCAACAAATATCTAAGGAAAGCATTGATCTTATGGCAGATAACCCAAGCAGGAGGATAGTTCCTCTTCCATGTTTTGCGAAGGACTAAATATTCTATATATGAAAACTGAGTAAATGCCTAGGCTGGTAGGTATCATACAACTGAGACTGGCTTTGAGCTGTCCTGTTTGCTGCCCTGTTCTTATTCTCCTGCAGTGGCATCTGATACCATATAGGAAATGCTCACATTGCATCAGAGTACTGTGAGGGCTTTTTGTAATAGTGACATAAAGTGAGTGAAAAAGACCAAAAAAAGGTTACTGAGTGCTTTTACGAAGAAGAGTTGGTCTTGATTTTGTCTCACAGTATGTCTTATTCCTTGTCTCATGTCATTGAGTTTGATAATTTGATGTTTCTTTTCTCACTTAAAGCAGTGTTTGTTCTGAAATAAAAGCAATATCCCACTTTGTAAACTGTAGAACCACTATGAACCAAACTGTTACAAAAAATCACTTGGGGAATATGTGGTGGTTAGCTGTCATTTTTATCACGAGGAATATTTGCCAGTTAGCCAAACTTCTTCTTCAGTACTCACGGTCCTTTTTTTCTGACAGCTCCTCAAATGCATGATCCTGGAACCTATGTTTTATGGAACAATATTTAACTTGTTTGACTTCTTCTTTGGCCCAGCATACAATTATCTGTATTTCAACAGTGGCTGATGTGCTCTAATGAGACCAGCATCATATACAGTATGTTAGTTTTATCTAAAGGAGACAATTTCCCTCATGAAGAAATTCCTTCCAAAAGGCAGAAAGATAAAAGAGGTGTGATATGATTTGCCAAAGGCCACAATGTGGGTCAGTAGCAGGGTACAGCCATTATCTTAGCCACATCTACTTGTGGCATCCCTCAGTTGCAAAGTCATTATTGATAAATGCAACTCCTCTGAGATTCCTGTAAGAGCCAGTACTCAAGAATCACCTGGTCAAATGGAAAATCAGGATATATCATGAGCAGCACTTACCCCTTTTGAATATTAACAAATAATTAAAAGCTGCAAAGGACAAAGAAACACCCCCTTTATGGCTCTGCCACAGCCCCATTTCCAGCCAAAGCAAGTATTGTCGGTTCTGTGCCCAAACACTCAGATCCCCGGTAGATGGGGTTCAGAGGAGCCTTGCGCTCCTGTGGTGCACTGGAGATCCAGGCCATGAATTCTATGTTTCCAGTCACGTCTCACAGGCTGGGCTGTGCTCTGTCCTTGTTGAGAAGCAAGCTCTTACAGACTTCCAGACAGACATGGGATATTCCATTGATGTTTCTTGGACTCAATACCCTCCCTTAAAATACCACTTGTATTGGAAATAACAGCACTTAGCAAATCGTGACTTTATTAGCATCTTTTTTTGCACCATGGAGATGATACTGGCATAGCAGTATTCCTTATTTTGGGTTCTAAGGCAGATAGGCTTACAGTTTGTTCAGAATTTGCTTTTAATTTTAGGGACTTTATTTTGCATTCCTTCCACACTCACTCCAGATGAAACACATCTACGCTGTGAGGCATATGCTCACCCTGGCATGCTACAGAATTATCAAAATACTGTCTAGCTGAGCGACTGGCATGATAAGGCTTCAGGGCTTGTGATTTTGAGGCCTTTGAGACTTTTCTGCAGTGTGCCAGGCTGGGCACCCGTAATTGCTAGTTACTTCGGAAGACTTTGGCACAGCTAAGAATGACTATTATTGGTATGGATGAAAGGGGACAGCATACATAGGATCATAGAATGCCTTGGGTTGGAAGGGACCTCCAAAGGTCACCTAGTCCAACCCCCTTGCAGTGAGCAGGGACATCCTCAACTAGATCAGGCTGCTCAGAGCCTCATCAAGCCTCTATGTCTTCAGGGATGGGGCCTCCACCACCTCCCTGGTCAACCTGTTCCAGTGTTCCACCACTCCCATAGTAAAGAACTTCTTCCTAATATCCAATCTAAATCTACCCTTCTCTGGTTTTAAACCATTGCTCCTCATTCTATCACTACATGCCCTTGTAAACAGTACCACCCCAACTTTTCTGTGGGTTCCCCTCAGGTACTGGAAGGCTCTCTGGAGCCTTCTCTAGGCTGAACAACTCCAACTATCTCGATCTGTCCTTGTAGGAGAGGTGTTCCAGCCCTCTGATCATTTTTGTGGCCCTCCTCTGGACTTGCTCCATCAGGTTCATGTACTTCCTGAGTTGAGGACTCCCAAGCTGGACACAGTACTCTAGCTGAGGTCTCACCAGAGAAAAGTAGAGTGGCAGAATCACCTCCCTTGATCTGCTGGCCATACTTCTTTCTACACAGCCGAGAACGCGGTTGGGCTTTTCAGCTGCAAGTGCACATTGCATCATTCCTTATCAAGGTGGGGCTGTGCACTTCAGCATGCCATAGTGAACAGACTTGATGATTTAGTTTTAATATTCTGTGTCATCAGGATGAATGATTAATACACTATTCTCCTACAATTTGTGTGCTGGGGAGGGAGGCAGATGTTCCTGTTACACGTAACAGGGAGCTAAGTAGAGGCAGAGTCTGTGTTTGTATCTTTACTTTGAAATGTGTCCTCCTCACAGATGAACTTGCAAGGGCACAGAGCCAGAAGAGCATCTGGCATGATGCATTCAGTCCACTTGGTTTAAGTTGAAATTAAGTGATGTTTCAATTTTGCTCCAAGAAAATGTTTTTCTCAAGCCAGTGTAAGAAATACATTTAATTCAATTAAGTAAAGAATTCCATTCTTTGGCAGACTTTCAGTTACTCAGAACATTGATTTCAGACCTTATCTGCTTAACACTATTTAGTAAGTCACTAAGCTTTCCCGAAAATGGAGAAGTTAAGGGAGCACAACTCTGTTTTAAACACTTGCAAATATTATGAAACAAAGCTGTGGTGCCTGGGGTAGCAGGTTGGAGGGGCAGGATCACCATCAACTGAGCAGAGGGTTCATGGTGAAGTTGAGTAATGCTGTGCTGATTACTCTGCTGTTCATTCAAATACAGCAGAGTGGGTGGGACACCACGAGGACAATCTGTTGTGTCTGGCATCATTCTGAGATAACACCCAAGCTAAGTCAAGCTGATGTCAGAGTTTGGAGGAATATGCCACTCCTCCTTTTTCCATTCGTACTTGTCACATTGTTTTTTTGATGAAGGATTACACCTAAACTTAAAAACAGGCATTCATGAAAAGCTATTGACCAGCTCTAGGTCAGATTGGAACAGAGCTTTAAAGAAAATAGGGGACAAAGAGAAGACAAATCTGTGTGCTGGAGCTGGCATCAGCTTCAGAAGCCAGCTTTTCAGAAGCAATCCGAGCTTGTTAGAAGCAAGGATTTACTTAGAAAGAAGCAGTCCAAGGCGTAACAAGTCTTCATATTCCAGACCTAAGATCTTCTGACAGTGGCACTGAAACCTGTGCAAGAAGCCATTCTGCATGTTTGTTGGGTGCACTCAGAGACTGAGCCAGACTTTTTGGTCCACAGCATTTCCCATCAGCCCTAGACTCTGGGGAGAGCCACACTCTGTTGTCCAACAACACTTGGCACTGAAGTGCTGGCAGGGCTCCTGAGCACCCAAACGAGGGCTGGTCCTGTGCTGAGGCTGCAAAGCCCCTCCAGCCAGCAACCCTGCTCCTGCAAGGAAGCAGCACAATTCCCTGGGACTGCCATGGACAGGGGCTCCTTTGCACTCTTTTCCTCTTCAAGCAACCAAATTAATTAATTTCCCACCTCTGGCACACACGACCATTGATGCCTGGTTTTCCCTGGCAGGAGTCTCTTTGAGTGAGTAATCAGTGTTTGATCTGCCTCCCATCACGGCCTTGTGACTGGTGCCTCCTTAGTGAGGCAGTGTCATTTTTATGGCCTGATCTCTGGAGCACCTTGACTGACTTTGGCTTCCCCTATTCCTTCATATCTGTCCAAGTCATGGTGACAGTGCATCTCTCCCCAATAGTGCAGGCATTCTTATTTTCAGATTTAACATAACTGGCTGCCAAGTCACACTGAGCTGCCAAGTCAGACACCACTCTGCGATCTACTAACATGAAGTCCATGTCAAGGCATTGTAGCTTTTCTCATCAGGCACTTCATTATTTTCCAACTGTTTGCCACCAGTCTATTATAGACATTAATGGGATCTAATGGTGACCTCTGTAAAGGCAGCTGTTACTGCAGACTGCTGCAGTGGAGGCCAGACTGAGACATACATGTGTTCACAGTAACACACCATATGAAAACTTGCCTGGCTGCTAGATGTGACTTAGTTATTATAGAATAATAGAATGGCTCGGGTTGGAAGGGACCTTAAGAGTCATCCAGTTCCAACCCCCCTTCTATGGCAGGGACACCTCACTCTAGGCCAGGTTGCTCAGGCCCCATCCAACCTGGGCGTGAACACATTCAGGGAGGGAGAATCCACAACCTCTCTGAGCAACTTGTTCAGTGTCTCACAACCCTCACAGTAAAGAATTTCTTCTTAATATCTATCCTCTTTTGTTTAAATATAGAGACACAGCAGTTGAAAGGAAAGCCAACTGACAGGGCAAGCACATATCTTTCTAATTCTGGACGAAATTCACTTTTCCCATACAAATAGCAGTGGCTTTTGCACTTGATACGGTTTGTACTTACAATGTTAACTTGATTTCATAAAATCCTGAAATGTCCCTTGCCTACTTTAGACTTCTATAAATATCCTGTTAGAGTAAAATTATTTTTATAGTTTCAACACTGCCTTCTTGTGCTTTTTGTAATACTTCTCTGTAACACATGAAGAATCATACCTTGGAGTCTTTAATCTAAACCACAGTGAGCAGTAAGGCTTCCACTTTGTATTGCTGGTCCTAGGGGACTGTTGAAATGGATGGAGTCAATTTCTGAGAGGTCTCATATTTGACCTATACTCTGGACGGTTGTGTCTTCACCTGCAGCCTATTTCAGCCCTGATGGGGGCTTCAGTGGCTGGGATTTTTTTCTAAGCCTTTCTGAGAACTAGAGTCATGATATTTCATGATACCTCACTGACTGAGACACTTGCAGGAGATCTGGATGTGCTCTTTCCAGCTTCAAAAGCTGTATGTAAGAGGGGTATCATCCATACAGAGAGCTTTGGCAGCAGAGACTTTGTTCTCAAATCCATAGCAGTAGAGGCTTGATCTTAGCCACATCCTGTGATATGTAAGCCTTGTGATATCTGCAGGGGAATGGTGAGTTCAGAACTTAATCATTCCAGCAGGACTGGGACTTCTGCTTGTTGACTGCTAAGGACCAAACTGAAACCACAAACCTAGGTCTGAAGTAGGTAACAACCCAGTGAACAAATGCAGATGCACTCCTCCTTTCCCTGCCCTGCTCTAGGCTGGGACAGCCAGTGACAGCAAGGAATATCCCACACCATATGCAGTGCTGATGCTCCACAGCAAATCCTAAACACTGTGTGTATGTCATGAGGAGACAGAAGACCTCTACAGGCTGAAGTTTCTAAAGGTCTCAGGGGAAGCCCATACAGATCATATGGGTACAGGCTGAGGAACAAGGAAAGCCCTGCACTTGGGAGGAAAAATGTACATTTTTGCCTTTTGCCATTTTGAATTTCAGCTGCACTGTTGCATTTGCCTTCGTGCCAGGTGCCAACACTCAGAAGTGAGGCTCTTGGCCTGGTATTGGTGTGAGTCAGAGCTCTGCAGGCAGGTCTGAAGAACTATCACTACAGGACTCCTCTTTCCCTGAGATAGGTTCCAGTGCTCGGAATGGCTACACACAGTGTCCTCTGCCTTGACACCTAGGCTTCTTGCAGAGTAGTCTCAGACCACTCTTGGGCAAGTGAGGGTACTGATTAGCTTCTTGGGAAACTGGTATCTCACGTCAGGTATGAGGTGTGCAAAAGCATCATTATTCAAGAGACAAAACCACTTCAAAAGATTCTTGAGATATGAAAAAAATATGCCATCTTTGGAGGCTTTCATATTCTTGCTCTTCTAGAGTTGTGTCCCCTACAAAAATGCTCTTGTCTCTCTTCCAGGGAAATTCCTCTTTCTACCTTCTTACCTAACTTGGCTTTAAGTGTAGATGATTGATCCTCAGAGAGGGATATTAAAAAATATTTAGGAAAAAAAGGAAGTAATAATTTTCAAAAAGAAGCTGGTTTAGCCTGCTGTTCAGATGTGCTCCAGGGCAGTTTGTGAAGGGAGACAAGCTTAAAGGTGTTTGATAAACAGCAAAGCTATGCGTGTGTTAAGTGAATATATTACTGCTGCAGTGACATAAGTGCATGCATTTGTAGAGCACTGTATGTGTTCTGCTTTGCAGTTGATCTAGAAAGCATAAGTAAAAGCTCATCCCACCACATACATTAGGGAACCTATTGGTTGTAAAAACAGGCATGTGTTTCTACAATGCAAGGTGGGGGGGACATGCAGTAATGAGGTTATTGGGGTGTTCTTTCTGCTTGAGATACCTTTCCACTGAGATCTGTTTGGCCCAGGGAATGGGTGCAATCTGATGAGGCACTGGGCACTCTCAGCACACACTGAAGAGAAGGCGGTTCATGGGTATGTGGAAGTTTGGGTTCTCATCTTTGCTCTGCCAGTGCACAACTAGATGATCCCAGCAAGGCCATCCCTTTCTGTGACTCAGTTTATGTTTCTGTTCAGTGATGAAGACAACTGCTACAGCTCAATAATATTCTTCCACAAATCTGGGGACAGGACGACATCAAAGAGGTGCTCTGCACTTGTTACAAACACTCTCACTACAAGGAGTGCTCTCCTGTGAGATTAAATATTCCCACCATTTCCCTGCCTTCTCAGAATAAAGCAGAGCACCATCATGTAATTGTCAATTATCATCTGACCACTAATGAGAATAAAATCTTTCAACTTATTTACTTGCAACTGTTCACCCTAACTTACCAAAGCACGATTCCTCCCTCATCTGAGTTTTGAATTCTTTTCACTTCCAAATCCAGACACTGAACACAAAATAATTAAATACACAATTCCCACCTGTTACGTGAAATACCACCATTATGAGATGCAGGAAAACCAACATTTGCTGCTAAATAATGCATTGTATGTCAGACTGGTAAGAACCACAGCAGTGATTCAGTGTTTTGCTTCGTCCTTGTGAAAACAGTCTCGGTTTTGAAATGCTGTCATATTCATGGGGGGCTGCAAGGTGTATTTTGTAACTCACTGTAAGTAGTATTTACAGGGATATTTCTGAAATCAATTTGGCTGTCAGATAGAAGGCTGTATAATTTACACTGCAGCGTATGTGCTACGAAATCCCATAGGTATAATTCCTTCTGCCACTTGAAGCCAATGTTGTAGGAAACAGCTTAAAGGAAAGATGGTTGGGGAGGGGAAGGAGACCAGGCATTGGCTGTTATTGCTCTAAGCATGGAAAGCAAGAAAGAGATCTATAATGACATATCTACATGGAATGCACAATTCATACTGAACATACATTGTAGAACTGGGAGGCAGAGAATTGCCATCTGATGAAGATCTGTGTCCTGTGAGCCAGGGAAAAGTGCCGTATTCATCCCATTTATGTGTGAACTACTGAAGGGAGACAGACTCCTCACCTTGTTTCAGTTTGGCTTTCTGCTTGTCCTAACCATACATAAAAATGCTCATTAGTATGGGACAGGCATTTTCCTGACGCACCTTTCTCAACCTACCTCTTTGGAATTGATCCTGTTTAGGAAGACAATGACTATTCACTGACTTTGAGCAAAACTGACCTTGTTACCTTGTGGGTCTGGCTCTCACCTGGCCTATGGAAACCCCTGGATCAGGTC